>JALIZF010000718.1:0-67734 GCA_029948255.1 Telmatactis stephensoni
CCAAAAGCAATTTAATGGGCACCAATGGAAATTATGACCTAAGAAATGTTTTCCAAAATGAACAGACATTGATATCTGGCTTTGAAAGAATGGATATTTAAGCAATATAATTAGGATCACTTGAGTAAACTTTCTAAGAAAAGTCATTTACTAGGTCATTCTCACTGGAAGCCCTTCAATTAACAGAGATTAGCTGATTACAATAGTCCTAAAGATTAATAAGATAATTGCATACTTTGAAGTCCTGACTAATGCAGCCTTTGGTAGTCCAGTAGTTCCAGAGGTGAAAATATAAAGTAAAACATCTGAAAATGTATCATTCAGCAGTAGATTAAGAGTGTTTACCATTTAGTGGAGCCAAATGGCCAGAATGGCCAGTTCTTAAATTGTACATGTCAATTCCTAGCTCTGGCCGGAATCAGTCCTAAGAAATTAAGGCCGTTCTGGCCCGTTGGTACCACTAAATTAATGGAAAACACCCTAAGTTAATAAAGTGACCAGACTTTCAAGAGTTAGATGAAACAACAACAAAACAGAGGGGATGAATGGGATGTTTAACACAGTATAAAAAGAAAGATAACTGACGTTTTGAGCCTTGATACTGCATCAGAGTGAAAAGAAAGTGTTTTTTTTACTCCAACAAAGGGTCAAGGCTTGGAACATCAGCAACTTAGTTATCTCTCTTTTCATATGGTGTCACAAAATTAATTTCCATTCATCCCCTAGTCTAGCTAGGTTGTGCAGGTTTCTTAATACACATAAAAAGGACCTTACATGCAAAAAAGTTATAGGGTAAGTTGAATTTGTGTCCTTTGACTATGAAGCTTTGAAACTAAGAATTCAAGTACTTTTAATTACCTCTAAAACTCTTTTTGTAATTGATTGTTGGTGGCTTTGATGAAGCATACTTGAGCTCTTGATCAAGACTACAAGATGAAACTTTGCTGGAGCTGCCAGGGTGACTGAAGAGCTGCATTGTGTTGGGTAATTTATCCACAATTTCATGTATAACATCTAATTAAGTGATTGTTAGAGCGTTAATAAAATTAGAGTTACAGTTTTAATATAATAGTGCATCAATGCCAAGAGAACACTGAAGTTTGATGGCTATATGCACTTCAAGCCATAGACCAGCCAGTGCCTACATGCTGTACTTCAGGAACCCAATCTCAATTATACAGGGCTGTCTTACTTCAATTGTGATTACTCTGGTGCAACAAAGCTGGGGCTGAGGAGACTTATGTCAGATAGGCATCAGTGGCTGAGCATAATTATGGACTAGCGTGTATGACACCCTTTCATGCTTATTTTAGGTAGTTTGTTTACCCGAAAACAGTCCCTAAAAGGTACCAGCTATGACTCTGCAGGTAGTCCACTGAAGTCTGAGACACCCTAAAAGGTACCGGAGTGCAGATTTTGACCCCTAAAAGGTACGACGAGCATCCCTGTCCATTTACAATCGGAGTCCCCCCCCTGGGGTATGACAGAAGGACACACTCCTGACAACAAGACCGATGATAATGCAAGTTTAAGTTCTTTGAATCACTGGGACATTTAGCATTGGAAAGTTGGTTACTTACCATCATAATCAGAACTAAATATAAGAGCCTTGGCATTAGATGCTGTTATACAATGCAATAGAGAATCCAAACGAAGATTAAAATTAATCAGTGAGGTTATAACACCAATTTTAGCCAGGCCAAGCCATATGAAGACGTACTCAGGTCTGTTTTCCATAAAGAGTGCAACAACGTCTCCTTTCTCAAACCCTCTGGATTGAAAAATGTTGGCAACTTTGTTTGAGTACTCATCAACTTCTTGGAATGTCCAGCTCCTGCCTTCAAACTGGAAAGCTGTTTTGTGTGGGTACTTGTTAACTGTTATCTTGAAGATATCTGCTATGTTGTAGTTTTTATAATTGTAGTAAATTGCTTTAAGGACATTCAAGAGAAGGAGTGACAAACCACTGCAATTGAAGAACATGCATTGTAACATATGTATATATCATAATTACTAATAGTTGAACCTCATCCTCCACTTGCAACCACCTCCCATAATCCACCACTCCCATCATGTGACCACTTTTAAAAAAATTCCAAACATTCACATATATATCACAATGACTATAATTATATAGTTGGCATCTCTTGTAAGCTATCACCAGGAGCTGTAGTTTGTGGTTTTCTGTTTTTTTTAACTAAACAGCAACCACACGACACAGATTCCCCTCTCTCATTGGGCAAAAATTGGATATAAAGGCACTTTATCATCATTGTGGATGATAAGGTCAGCATAACACTGTACTTATCTGAATAAATCCCTTAAAATATACACTTATGTACTAGGGAATTGGTGTGACTTAACTATCTATAAGAAACATTACTCAAAATTCATAGCCTTATGGTGGGTACTGTCATTTAATGACCACCTCCCTTAAGTAACCACCTTAACTTAACATTTTGGGAGGTTCGACTGTGCTAATGAAATACAAACATGTAAATATACAGCCAAATCTCTACAGAGGGATTTCATGGCAGCAGCATGTTTGTGGGCAAGTACATAATAGAAAGTTTTTGAATAAGATTTCCTTTCTCTTGGGAGAAAATCACTATTATTTTGACCACAAACACGTCTGCTGTGAAATTATTAATTAATTATTCATTCTTGATTAATTATAGACAGAACCAATTTAGCTTTCGCTATAATCTTCCATTGGGCCATCTTCAATCTCACACTCACTACCTCTACATTAAATATTTTGGATACAATGCTCAACTCACATGTTGATTTTCGTTGAGGGAGGAAAAACTGGAGGAGAACCCAGAGAAAAAATGGGCCTCGTGGCATAGTAGACATTACAACACATCAAACAAACTCAGTTCACTTATGATCCCAGCACCCGAACTGGGCCTTGAACCCGAACCACAGCCATGAATGGGCAGTGCTCTCACTGCTTGGCCAACCATGCCACCCAGTCTATAATCCCTCTATTATGGCCAAATCCAGCAACTACTCTTTATAACATCTGACCAATAGTCAAAGTCTCAAAGAGTGTTTATTGATTGTATTACATGTATCTCTCTCAGATATTGTATATTCTTGATTTAATGTTGTGCCAGTATTTATTTAAAAGTCAGCTTTGTAGAAATGCTGTTATTTGAACCTACTGAATTATTTGTGGTCGGGCACTGTGTTTAATTGAGAAAACACAATATAAATAATCAGGACCTCACTGTTCGGACTGCTAACCCACTTTCAGAAAACTTGACCCAGGTGCAATAGATAGTGTTAAGCCTGGTCTTCACTGCAATCTGCCATACACGTGCAAACACAAGAATAAAACATTTTGCTTCTTCTTGAACTTACACTTGGATTTATGTTATGTCAATGAAAATGGTGCATTCTTCTTGTGTTCATGTTTGTGTCACTAGGGGAAAACAGGCTTTATTGTTTATTTTCATTCTTTCATTCATTTCAATTTTCCTCCTTTCACAAATGTCATTTTACAAATTTTATGGGGGTGTCAACGATTTTGAAAGAATTCCATTCAAATATCTTAAACATACAGAAATATTAATCATAATAATTTCAGAAATGTAAAAATGATGCATGCGGCTGTGATCACACGGTTTCTCTTTCAGTTCTCTGATCAGACCAACGGGCTAGCTATATGCATAAAGATAAATTCCGCAACTACTGAACTTTAATGTAGGCTTATTTAATCAATTAAGAGCTTTGCAAAACGTCAATTGATCCAATAAATTGTTTAAAGTGCAAAGTCTTGACTCAAGACCAAAGTTCAGCAAGGCGCGAATTTCTAGCACGTTGAATTATCAAAATAAACTGCACGTCAAAGCATTGAGTATTTCACTCACTAGAGATATTACAGACACAGCTTACCTTATGTCACGCACAAACGTACGAAAGAAAACTCTTGGGAATGTTGGTCCACCCGAAGCAAGAAACGCAACAAACAACAAGACAGGAAATGCAAACCATGGCAAACTAAAATAGATCACAATCCCAAGAAGGAACGCGATGCCCACAGACCATACAACAAAAAGTTTCATATTTCGCAAATTTTGGATAATTTTTGAGGTAAATGTCGACCTTGGTGGAGTAGAAGATGACTGTCCTGTCTCGATCAAGTGATAGCGTGCCTCATTGCTTTGCATGCCAAGGCTAAATTTAGGGGATTGCATGTTTCGCATGCTTCATTGAGATAAAACCTCTTTCCTCGGAACAAATTCGACTCTTCGGAAACCTGGGATCATTTTCCGTTTTTACGAAATTTGTACGAGAGATTTGCGAAACATTGTCGAGTTTTGATCGATTTTTTCATGGGCTTTTTCAATCGATAACTACTCGATCACGCTCGAGATTCTGGTCTTATGTTACGAAGAAATATCGATTGGAAATTTGGCGGCTGTTGTCAGGTTTCCGAAGTTTGTGTTCCTTGGTGATTGAACCAAATCACAAAACAATGAACTTGTTTTATTCGTGATAATTACAAGTCTTCTTTCATTTGATCGTTTTATTGAATATTGGACTAGAAGTTCTTCAAAGTTTATAACTAGTAATTGAGTAAGATATCGTGGAAAACCCCCAAAAGATGTGTTTCATGGAGTTGTAGGTCCATTTTGGTTTTAATCAAGATACATCAAAATGAGCTCCAAAGAAGTCGCCAAAACTGTGGGGAAGAAGTTGTAAGTAGAGCCTGATTGCTGTATTACATATTGAATACTCAAATATGTGTTGAAATAGTATGAGTTTAATTATTTTAACCAAATTGACATAACATTCCAGACAGACAAGTGACAATATTCAATCTTGACTTCATGCTCATAGTCAGGCTCCCGTCAGTGTTGTAGTATTTGTTTAGTTGTTATGGTTTCTGTGCTATTTTAAGCCTGTAGAGATCTGTTTATTAACTTCCCAGTTGACTCACATCAAGTCACCTCAAAACAAATTCGGAAGAACAGTTTAATATTCTTCTTTTTATTATTGTACAGTGTTTTTGATGACAACCAACTGTAACCTCACTGTTCTTGGGTGCTGCAATGTTTGCCAACTATTTATCATTTTACTATGTAATCATCTACATTCATCTACATTTACATTTATTTTTTTTATAGCAGAAACTGTCTACAACGGTTTCAATTAATACCTATAGCTTGCTTTGTTGAATAAAATATATTTATTATACATATAGCTAAAGCATTATTGTACCACAAAATCTATTAATATAAAAAGATATAACTTAATGGGACTGTTGCTAAGTTCCTAGTGTCTGTTAAGTTCACCAGCTGAGAAGCAGGTAATACCAGTTGGATATTGCCAGGTGAAATCAGATGAAAATCACTAATAGAGAATGTGCATTTTCTACCTGCTGCTTAACAACTCTCCCAGCAGGAAGACCATTCTCTCAGCTTCACAACTTTACATGTATGATATTTGTTATATTATAACATACTGTTACACTGGCAGAAACTTGGATCTAATAACACATGCACTCTGAGTTGCTTCTGGTAGCCAGGATAATACGGCCACTGGTCAACTCGCCTTAATATATTGCTTAGGGTCTAAATCTGTGTTTAGCTCTTTTTATGCAGCTGATATCTGACTGCAGACACTATAATTAAAATAAGATTAATACGTCTAGAATTTGTCAACTCCTTGCAGCAGATTAGCCTTGACGTATAAAATTGTCATGACCTCTAAAATTGATTTTTACTAAATTTCACAGTACTAATGATACTAGATAGAAATTAAGGGACTTATAAAGAAGGCACACAATGTTAGAATTATGCATACTATAGTTTTACTAATAGACCAATTTAGCTTGCTGCAATTAATGTTTACCCAATTGAATCCTCTTGGGGATATTAGATTCCATTATCTGAGGTGAACATTCTTCCTTGCTTTTATAATTAAAGTATTTAAAACATAGAATCTTATGTTCTCAAAGGGATTGCTATTACTGGAAAAAAGCATTGAGCCAAGCTAAATGGGTCTGGTATTCAGCATCAACAAAGATAATAAGATGCCTGGCATAAGTCAACATCTTACAAATTCCAAATTAACAATTGAAAATATAGTTGATCAATTTTGCCATAAACCTGATCATGATGTCCTCTAATATATTGTGAATTTCATCTCACTAGTCATCTGAAATATTTACAGTGATTTGAGCTCCAGTACACCACATGCCGATTATGTCATTTAATAATAAGTGTGCACATTTGGTTAAGGTAAAGGTAAAGCACTAGTGTCTGGAGTTCCGTCAGCTATGAGCTGGTCTCCCAGGTAGCCAACAGTGCACTCTATCCCTTCTCTCTCCATCAGTGTTCAGTGTTGTAAGGTGGTATTTAAATCTACATACAGTAAAGCTGCACAAAATGGAGAGAAGTCAAAACAAAATAATGTAAGGAGACTGACAATCAAACTCAGAACCTCATCAAAAAGCCACTAACCAACTGAGCCACACTTGTTCTAATCAAACTAAACTTTTTCAATTTTTTTTGTAAATTGACAAAACTGACACATATTTTATATAGCAAGCTTAAGTGAAATTGTTGTAATTTACTGTTAGACGAACAGTAAAGTACTTCAAGTTGATATAATAAAATTCAGACAATTAGTTTCGGACTTACGTAGTTAATTTACCAAAAATAGAAATATTAATTCCTTTCTCTTTAGTTCTCAAATTTGTTTCTTTACCAAAATACTCTAACCTTTTTAAAATTAGGTCCTACAAACTGTATACGAAACAATACAATATGAATTTTAAAATCTGGCTGTAATATTTGCATGTAAATTGTTTCATACTTTCCTTTAGAACTGTGTCATTCAAATGCACTTACATGTATTTCTTGTCTGTTTGATCTGTTACCTTGATCACCAAAGAATACTATAATAGTATCCTTCAAAGGAAACTAGGTAATTAAAAATTAATCTAGTGCTAGTCAAATAATTGCCATCAGCTGTAGAATGATTGTGATTGGATAGAAACTTAGAATAAGGTGCCATTTTAGACAATTATATGGATTTTAACCCAATTAAAATTGTTATTTTCCAACCACATTATTGACAGTGGTTGTTAAGATCAATTCCTTAATACAAATGTAAATGCATGACCTAAAACTGGGTCTTGTATAATTTATAAGAGTAAATCTATTGCCTGTTTCTATGGAATCCAAAACTATTTTCCCTACTTTTTAACTCTCACTCTGGACTTGTCATTTGATTCAAACTTGTATCACAGAAAACACAAGTACACAGTAATGGTGACTATCACTGAAGAGTTTGACTTGATTTAAAACTAGCCTAAACAGCAGAGACACTTATTCAACTTACAATACTACAAGACTTTCACTGGGGTATTTTAAATAACTTATGAAGAAAAATTCCAAGTCTGTTCGACAAGCTCGCTGTAGAAACTCCTGTTTATATTTCATAGCTACGGACAGTGATTCTGAAAGTGTTGGGGAGCAAGGGTGAGATAGATGATAAGATAGACTGTAGAGCTTTTTATTTTGTACATTGTATTTTCATTAGACACAGAGTGAAAATAAGTTTTAAATTAATTGTTGGAGAGTACCTTTAAATTACTGTTTTATTCATTATGTAGGAAGTATTATTTGGATGTGAAGAGAAGAGAAGATGCATTTGATCTATCAGGGCCTTACCTTCCTCAAGAAGATCCTATGCCGCTTAGAGCAGTGAGTATTACACAAATATCTGCTATGCAGGATTCAAATGTACCTTGATTAAAATCTAAATCTAGTCAGCCTGATCACTGTATGATCTCAGCTCAGGGCTATACTTTTGATTCATGGAATTATTATTATTTATATACATTTCTTAAAATTCTAACAAAAATTTATTGTAAATTTAGTTTGGGGTTCTTTTTTTTCTTATAGATTGTAAGATGTATACTGTATAAATTTGTATTTCAATTAATTTTCGTGAACTTTTTTATTGCATGTATTTTAAAGAATGTTTACCTTATATCATGTGTTGAGAGTAGATTTCTTAAAAGATAATAAACTTCTATAATCTTTTACATCATAATGTTATAATTTCTTCAAATTTTGGTTTTCAAGCACTGCTGTTTATTATAAAATTTATATTGTTTTTCTGACCCTTAATATCTTAATGATAATCTTTAAATGCAATTACATGATTGTGCTAAAAATCTTGATTTGAATATTATTTTGTCTCGATCCCAACAGGGCCCTACATTAGCCTATGATGGAATACATGATAGAAGTTTAAAGCATTATTTTCACAAAAACAGTGTTAAAAAACAATTACAGCACATGACAGTGCCAGCAAACATGCATCGAAGAAGGGAAAGGGCGATTCGACATTATGTTGATGAAACAATGGCTTCTGTTGATTATCGGCTCAAACCTGGACCAATTTCACCGTATGCATTTCCACAAGTATTTAAGCCTGTTCCACCACCACAGAGACCAAAAGCAATTAGAACAGTGGATGAATATTTTAGAACTCGCAGAGGCTCTAGACGAAGGTATTGTATTTAGTGAGATGAGTCGAGTTTCATGCATAGAATATTAGTCAGAATGTAGTAGTCAGTGGTAGTGTGAGAGAGAGTGTGCAACTGTTAGTCAAGAAGACATTGGACAATCAGTTATCTATTTATTTTTTTAACATTTTATGTACCAGAATAATTTGCATGACTGTGGAGGTATTGTTTTAACAACAGCAATTATATCCTCCCTTTAACTGTATGCTGACCAAATTGTTTGTTCTGTGAATTAAAACTATTTAAACTTTCTGTCAATATTTTGAAATAGAGAACATCCAGGATGTAAATAGTTTTCAGAGTTTGCTTGAAACAGAGTTTGCTTTCCATAGTGAAATACTGAATCATTTTTTTCTTAGTTTTCCATGGCAACTGTTTAATTATAAACTTTAAGTATTAAATGTCCAATTTTATGGTCACAAGTTTTAAAGAGTACAATTTTCATTCAATGAGCAAAATGTTATTTGACCACAGAAAAATACCAGCAAATGTTGTTGGAAAATCCAGAAGAATTACAAGAAGATCTCCTCCTGAACATGTTCATAAAGATGAGAGAGAAAGGCTTGTCAACATGGCCAGCAAACTCATTGTAGCAACGGTAAGTAATCCAGATTTGTAGTACAGGGGTTTTAGTAATTTTTTGAATTATAAGCTAAGGCTAGCTTTGAAAATAGCCGGCTGTTGTAAAAATAAAATATGGAATCTAGTGTAAAATAGTCAGGGATTATTAAACTGTGAGATACTGTACAGTAGGTGGCGGTAAACCACTGGTAACCATCTATTAAATAAATGACATCTCTGTAAGTAACTGGTCTGTATATGTAGAAGTTATAGAGCAGGTTTCATATGACTGGGAAGTTACATCACAGTCACTGCACAGTTAATGGCAGGAATTTTGAATGCTTTTATTAACAAATAGAACAGCTTTTTCTGTGCTCCATGCAGTAATACAGCATGCAGGAAGTGATGAGAGCACGAAAGAAATGTAGGGAGAGCACGAGCCATAGGCGATATATTCAAGAGGAAGTGTTCAATTTTCTCCATACAAAAATTCAAAAGGTGCACGCGGGCAGTCGAGCTCGTGCTGCTGACATCAGAACTGTGCTCCATTCTGTGATATAGCACAACTTTCAGCCAATCAGAGCATGTGTATCGACAAGGGTATATAATAATAGACGTTACAGCATGGTCACAATATGATGTGGGTATTGAGTTTCCTACATAAACTGCTCAACTAGATGAAGCAAACTTCTTACATACAGTAAACATGGTAATCTACTTATGGCGTAGTGTTTCAGTTTGCCATCTACCTTGAAGCTATTTTTAAGTGTTTGAGAAAAATGTGCTAGTCAATGAACAAAATGTCTAGTGAGTAAGTTTTTAAATGTACATGGAAATAAATTTGTCTTGTATAAAGGGAATCAAATCTCCATGAGAATTACAAAATTACCAAAATGTCAGAATCATGTATACATGCACCTGTACAATGGTCTATGGTATTAAGACAAATACCTCAAAGTAAAAAAATTCCTGACAGAAACACTATCAATGGTACACTGTACATTCAATTAATTGTACAATAATTTAATTTTTGCTTAATTTCCCTTTGAGATAATTTATAATTTGCTTATTTCCTGCTTGCATTGTAAAATTCTTGTCTTTTTGATATATATCTATTCTATAAACATCACTCTGGAACAAAGCATCTTATGTAAAAAAGATGTTTTAATTTCTTTGCAATTTACCAAACAGAAATAAAACAAAACAGAAAAACTATCATATGTTTTGTAAATTTAAGTGACTAAAATTCTTCTCTTTTTGATTTCAATTGATATTCCTTCTTGCATCATTAGCACAACAACATCTTTTGTTATTTTTTAGGAAACTGTGGCCTTACCTCAACAAAAGAAACAAAGCAAGGGGTTTCAAGCCACAGATAAGGTTTGTACATGTGAAAGTTTAATGTATCTCTGTTTATATATAATAACAATGCAGCTGTAACGTCATCTATGAAGCAATGAATTAGCTACTATGGTGTTTATTGAATGTATTACGTATAACAACACAGTTATGATGTCATCAATAGAATATATTTAGCCAAATCAATCTTGTTTATAGAAGGTGGGCGTAAAATACTGTGTTTAGCATCAGTAGTTCCTTCAGCTGTTGAACACTCCCAGGAAGCTGACAGTGTGCTCTTTATCCCCTCTTTTCATCAGTGCTCTGTTTTAATAGTATTTAAGAAAGGAAAGAAGATGAAACAAGTGTGACTGGGAATAACAGATAGAATAAAATATTTTATGATGTCCTCATTAAACCTTTTAAAAATTCAATTCTCTGAAGCCTATACATAATAATGTCTGTCCACAAATATTTATTGTGACTTTCCATCTATGTTTTAGGAGCTTCCCAGACTAGAAAGAAAAAGCAAAAGCACAGATTCAAGTGCAGAATCTACATTCACTTCAGGACATGAGTCAGAAGGCTCTCTTAATGGCAGAACACCTTATCCTCCAAAAAAGGTACAATTTTATGAACAGAACTAGTGAGTAAGCTAGTTTGTGCTGTTTTAGTGCATAAAAATGCACTGGTGATCATAACACTTCATGAAAAGAGATAACTTAATGTGCATTCCTCCATCTTCATCTTTGCCTAGCTTGACATCTAACTAGCTTGGCCAAACACGACAGCCTGAAACTTTGACAAATTGCAAGTGCTTTTCTGTTGTTTAATGTACTCTGACTTATAGACAGTGGATTTAATGTTGTCTCAAAATGTTACAAAATAATCCATTGTCAAATAAGAGTTCAGACAAATATGAAAAACCACTTGCAATTTGTTTTTGTTATAGTGCTGTTTTTTTTATTCTGTTTTTAATAGTTCAAACTGGGTAAAAGCTTTTGATAAAAATTTGAAACTGAACGAGTACACGTGCATGTTGAAATGCATCAATATTGTTATCTGAACTTTTATTGACATTGATTTTTAACCAATCAGATTGCAAGATTTTGCTTGATTATTGCAACAAGTATTTTCTTATTTTCGTAGAGAGAAAAGCCTTTGTCTGCCTCAAATCGAAGACCTCAGTCAGCATTCTTCAAGCCATCATCATATCCTAATTCTAACAAGAATGCAAGTGGTGTCCAGGTCATGTTGCCTGGAGACTCATCAAGTGATAATGACAAAATGAGGTTTGTCACATACTGGCAATGCACAATGCAATTTTTTTCTCATTCTAGTATTGCAATAATTTTTGATTTTGTTACAGAGAAAAATTGTAGCGTCTATCATCATTCTGCAATATTCAATCAACTATAAATCATGCAATGTTCAATTTGTTGCAGAGACAACTTTACTGAAGTTGGCCTTTTTTCTAAAGAAATGTGTCAACAGTTTGTCCTACATTGAACGTTTTTTTAGAAAAATGCCAACTTCCTAACTTTTGGTGCTATTTATCAAAACTATTTCAAAAATTTCTAGTTTTGCTAACTTTGGTGCGCTCTTTTCAAATATTACATGTATATTTTTGTTTTTGTTGAATTAAAATTGAGATGATCATCATTGTCATCATCATCAGCAACACCATCATTTTCCCTTCCTTTGAAATTATTACAGTATAAAACTCATATAAAATTTTCTACTGGGACATCCATTCATTTATTTACTGAAAACAGTTATTCTTGTATGATTCCTAGATATTTGATGGACAGAATGAACCTAGATGGTCGTGGCACAAGTGTTGTGGCATCACCTCGTGAAAATAGCTTTAACAGACCCAAAAGTGCAGCCTACCCTTTCAAAAGTACTGTCAGCACAGCTGTTGAAACAAACCTCCATGACTACTCTGATGATGATTTCTGCAGTGATGATGAAACACCTAAGAATTCTGCAAGACAAACAACCAGAGTACCAGCATGGTCACCGCATGAAGACAGTGATATGGTCGATATGTGTACACAGACAGTTGTCCACTCGGGTATGTACATGTATTGATGTCTTGTTCGTTTGTTTATTTTACAGGAGCAAGGATGGCACAGTTGGTTAGTGCGCGGCTTTCGGTGCGAGAGTTCCCGAGTTCCATCCTCAGTGACCTCACATCCTTGTTTCGACTTCTTTCCTTTCCGTGTAGCTTTAATTAGCTTTAAATACCCTTAAAACGGAGCACTGATGGAGAGATGAGGGTAGAATGAGCGCACCGTCGGCTTCCTGGGAGACCAGCTTCTAGCTTTGTTTCTAGCTAAAGGAACTTCCGACGTTAAATATAGTGCTTTACCTTTTTACCTTTATTTGTATTCTTATACCATGTCCTATTCCTCCTCTGTTTCTTCATTCATTCATTCGTTCATTCATTCATTTGTTAGCTTGTTTGTTTTTCCCTAAATCGTCCTTCCTCTCTTCCATCATTCCTTCCTCCCTTTCCTTTTGTCATCCTTCCTTCCTTGCCTCCTTCCTTCTTTGATTCTTTGCTTGATTCCTTCCCTCCCTTCCCCCTCCCCCTTCCCTCCCCTTCTCTTTCCTTTCCTTTCTTTTCCTATGTTGCTCATTCCTTCGTCCCTCTCATCTTGTCATCCATTCTTTCCCATGCGATTGCTCTAATCCCCCAATCATTAAATTTCAGCCACACAAACCAAGTTTCCCGAATACGAAGAAATCCCGCAAGAGCGAGAGGTCTTTCTTCCTAAAACTTTATCTTGGGCTGACAAAGAAGAAAAAGATTACGTCACTTCTAGGCCCCCAGTTGCCGTAGCAACGACTGGAGCTTCTACGTCAGATGTTTTGACGAGTACTTCGCACGAGACACAAACGAGGAACAGGGATCTCGAGCCCAAAGGTATTACATTTGAAAGTAGGCTGGTTTCTGAAAACTCGTATTTTGATCCCCGCTATTTCGAACGTTGAAAATCGTTCGATATAGTGGGGTTTGAGATAAACCCGATATTGATTGACTGAAAAATAAGTAAATAAATAACAACAGATCAAACAGATAACAAACAAACAACAAAAGGAAGAACCACAATGGTTCAAGGTATTTAGAGTAGAAAGCAAGGTTCGTTTTTTTCCGAGCTGCTGGCTTCAACCAAACATTTCACACATCCTTGAAAGAGTAAACACACTGCTCTATGCTTTGACTGACAGCAAATTTTGTTCCACTTATGGTCAGCACTGTAGTGGCATTAATGCGTTGCCAAGGAAGTACAAACATGATTAGTTTGTGTTTCTTTCCTTAAGGGTAACAATTCTTGCTATATTTACGCTCTTTTTCTTCTAGAAAATATATTTTTGTTGATGTTTTGGTCGTTATCAAATTATTTTGTCCAAACGTATTCCCCTTATTGAATATCTTCGATGTTAGAGTCACTTATAAGTTGATATTGTACTCAAACAGAACACCGACTCAATTAATTAACTTTTACATTCGTGACAAAATATGACAAAACTCATATATTATTTAGACAAATGGAATGAAAATATCCCAGTATTTTGTAAAAAGTCTCAACAAGGATCTTTATCAATATTTTTAATTAATTATTAAAAAAAGGCAAATGTTTTGCGTTCCACGACGCTTGTCAAAGAGACAGAAATGATTGGACAATAAATGTAAAGGATATTTGTCTTGGGTCAAATCTCAGATGTTAGTGTCAGTTTTTGTAGTAGAGACTTCGTGTGATTTGAGGACTGTTCAGCTTTGAAAGCTCTCTTTTTGGAGCTTTTATCCAATCGTTTTGGTACTGGAGTATGGGAAGTGGGATTACGAAAAGCAAAAAGAAAAAAGGTGATTTTCTTGTAAGAAAGTATTGTATCAGTTTCGTTTTCAACAAGTTAAGACTGCAGCACAAATTCGAAGAAAACTGGTAACTGTTGACTAACTTTAGGAAAGGTTTTGTTATATAAAGCGTTCATTCATTTCGTTGTTTTGCTGTGCAAACATTTATGTCACTAATTTACGTCTTGATGACCGCATATTTGGACTAAAATGTTCGCGTTGTTGTGATTAAGTTCTAGTTATAGGTCACTGTTTATCACTACAAAACAAACGGCTTAACCGACTAAGAACATTTATAACTTGTAGTCGACTTCCTTATGTCAAAAAGTGTTAATGAGGCTGGTGTTTTAGCATACCAATATTATTTCAAGGATTATCAAATTGAAAGAGTGTTTCGGTCTAGTCCGAATGCTTAAACTTCACATTTGTAGATTCAAAAGTGCAGTGCTGTCACGTTACTCTGTTTGAGATTGCATGACCATGTATTATTAATTTAACCACGCTTAACCATGTGGGACACATTGGGAGCATTCGTACATCTTTGCAATACAGTATTCTTGTGCGCATGTCAAGTAAAACTCAGATTTTCCTCTCTAGTTATCACGTATGAAGTGTATGTACAAACTGGTGACCGTTTGGGAGCGGGGTCCAAGGTTAACGTCAAGATTACTTTATTTGGTGAATATGGAAATTCTGGTGAAAGACAACTACTTCGATCCAGGACGCATAGAAACAAATTCCAGAGAGGACAGGTACGTATAAAAACGTGTAAATACCTGACATATGCTTAACGTAC
Source organism: Telmatactis stephensoni (assembly GCA_029948255.1). Classification (NCBI taxonomy): domain Eukaryota; kingdom Metazoa; phylum Cnidaria; class Anthozoa; order Actiniaria; family Isophelliidae; genus Telmatactis; species Telmatactis stephensoni. Next base: position 15,112 of record JALIZF010000718.1, read on the forward strand.
TAAATGTTTGACCGTTGAGATAGTGACGGTAAACTTGGGGTGTTTCATGTCAATTCCTGGCCCTGGCTGAAATCAGTCCTAAGAAATCAGGCCGTTCTGGCCGGTTGGTTCCACTAAATGGAAAACACCCTTGGAGTAGGAGTGTAATAAATGTCGGGACACACTATGAAACTTTTAGCATTGCGCGTAACACAGAGATTGAGAGATTGACGAGATATCAAGGAACTAATCATTATAGAGATCAGCACGACAAAAACCAAAGTTATGAAGATAGCCCGTGACGTAGCACCACTGGTCATTTACTGCAGTGGGACACAACTTGAACAGGTATCCACCTTCAAGTACCTCGGTGTCAACATCCCTCAAGACATAAATTGCAGTAAAGAAATACGTACCCGACTTGGAATGGCACGAAAAGCAATAAAAGAACTCTCAACATTATGGAAAGATAGATCACTCTGCACACGAATCAAGCTCAAACTACTTAGAACGCTAGTATGGCCCATAGCAACCTACGGTTGTGAAAGCTGGACTCTTAAGAAAGAGGATAAAAACAGAATAGAAGCCTTTGAGCTGTATGCATACCGAAGACTACTTAGAGTGAGCTGGACAGAAATGAGAACTAATCAATCAATACTAGAAGAACTCCAAACCACACGCCAGCTGCTACCCCATATAATGGAAAGGAAACTAGGATATTTTGGCCATGTAACCAGAGCAGGGAAGCTTTCCTCAATCATTCTCCAAGGAAAGGTAGAAGGCAGAAGGCCACGTGGACGACCAAGAAGAAGGTGGACTGACGATATTAAAGAGTGGAGTGGAAGATCCCTAACGGAGTGTAGTAGGATTGCAAACAACAGAGAAAAATGGAGAAAGATGACTAAACTTTGGATCTCCGACCCTCATTCCTGAGGATGGAAAACGACGACGACGAGTAACACAGAGAAACACCGTATGTCCACCTCCTACCAGGTTTAAGATCGAGCTCTACTTCGCTGCGCGCAACATTGCAGGGCTGGACACATGGAACTGTGTTGCGAGCTATTTTGCAGGAAAAGTTGCACCGTGTGTCTTGTGATTGGCTAAATCGTGAAGGTCATTCTAACGTGGTTTCTTATTGGAAGCTCTTTCGCGCCAACGTGACGCGATGTTTCTTTGGAATTACCCAATCACAAGAAGCGTTGTTTTAGCCAATCATAAGTCGCTGTTACACTGTTACGAGAGTTTTTCCCGGATGTATCGCAAGCTATCACTATTGAATTATCCGCCTATGAATCCCCGTTTCTTCCCCTTTTCTGGTTTCCCAGCCGACTTTTTGTAATGTTCAGTCATTTGAGGGACAATGTGGTCTCACTGTATTACTGTATGTCAACAGGTGGATGTGTTTGCTATCGATTCCTTATTCCTTGGAAAACTTCAAAGCATTCGCATTGGTCATAACGAGACTCGCTTAGGTAAGCATACCAATGATGTCATCGTCATCATCATCATCATCACCACCACCACTGGCATCATCATCATCATCATTATCATCATTCCTCCCGATCACTTTCATCATCATCTCGCAAAATTATCATGCTATGATGCAAAGTGGTTCAGTAGTTTTTAACAACAGTTCTTTCTGATCACCTCATCAGGATATGGCTGGTTTCTTGATAGAGTCTACATCAAGGAGGGCGTGGACGCCACGAGGTCTTTTGAATTTCGTTGTAACAGGTATGTCTCATGCTCATGTTTTATATATATTTATAAAATATTTGAGATAGAACGTGTGCGCTGATTGGCTGTTTATAACAGAGGACAGAGACATAGCTCGCACAAAAACGTCGAAAATATTGTCATATATATGAAAAGGTGTGTTATTGAACCCTTACTTTTACTATTAGGTGGCTTTCATCGCGAGATGACGATGGTCAGATTATGCGAGATCTTCCTTTATATGATGTAGTGCCAGGTAAGATCAATCGATACTGTCGACAATATTGTTGATAATTATTATAACAGATCTGATTGAGTGTGAAATGGACTGCACCGTACTCTGACCGTGTCAGTATAAAAACATTCGAAATTCCTCCCGTAATGGCGGTGTCTTGATCGTGGAATTAAAATACCGATATTGATTGTAATCTTTGTTCTTTCTACTCTCCTTTCAGCGTCGCACGCAGATGCAATTCTACCAAAAGAACACGAACAAGACTATTTCTACAGTCCTGGCGACGGCGATACAACCCAAACCGAGAGCGAAGAGTCTCCTCGAGAAGTCGAACCACAGAAACTCCAAGACAGCTCGCGTAAGAAATCAAAGAACAAGTCTCCTACCAAGACAAAACGTCAAACTCGAGAACGGGCTTCAGAATCGCTCGACGAAATCGATGGATTCAAAGGCACAACGGCAGAAAATCTATTCGATTTTAGCGACAATGAAGAAGAAAATGAGGATCGGTTCTTCGAGCCCGAAGAAGAGTACGAGTCTGAGAGAAGCGAGGATGAAAAAGTTGTCGACAGAAAAGAGCCCCAAACAGAGAAAGTAAAGTCGAGGTATTCTAAAGCCAAACACGTCATAAAAACGACGAAAAGAGAGAAGAAAGTCCAACAAGACGAAGAAGAAGAAGAAGAAGAAAGAGACTCAGATAAAGTAATGTCGAGGTATTCTAAAGCCAAACATGCCATAAAAGCGACGAAAAGAGAGAAGAAAGTGAAACAAGACGAAGAAGAAGAAGAAGAAGAAAGAGACTCAGATGAACAGAAGCCTAAAAAGAAGCCCCAACGATTTAATCATGCAAAAGGAACAAAAAAGAAAGAGCGAGAAAACTCTGAAGAAAACCATAATGAACAAAGAACTCAAGAGGTGAAAAGTAAAAGGAAAGAAACAGAAGAAACCCAAGAAACAAGCAAGGATGAAGATGATAAACAAGAATCAAGTAATGAAGAAGAAGAGGAAGAAAGAGAAGAAGAAGAAGAAGCAGAATCAGCCGAAGAATCTGAGCAAGAAAAGGAGGAAGTACCACAGCCAACAAAGTCCAAAAAAGGAGCCCACCACCTCCGGGTTATAACCACAGCAATTTCTCCTTTCATGAAGGCTAAACCCCCAAGTCAACCTTCACCAATACCCGAAGAACCCACGGAAACACCCGACGTGGAGTCGACAGCTCATCAGAAAACGGAGAAACCCGAAGAAAACGAAGACGAAGAACCTGTTGTTGAATTTACTCCTCAAGAAGATAAAAAGGTAGGAAATACTTTACAGGCATTTGACGTTCAGTTTGCTTAAGGAAACACCATTATGTGATATTTAGAATGCTTCGTAATGGTCTCTCTTTTTAATGTTGGGTTTCCTGTGTTGCTAGTAGAGACGGAAAGCCCAACCTCATGGCAAACTCATTAATATCTCTGAAAGAAATTCCTACTGAGGCATTTTTCGACTAGCGTTTTTATAGGGGAAGTAATATTTTTTAAGGGGAGGGGACTGCACTATCCGTTTATTTAGTAGTTCATTTTTACTGATGTTAATTTATGGTCTTTAGTCCGAGCGACCGTCTTCTGCCAAAAGTGAGGATTTCGAGGAAGGTTTCCGCGCTGGGATTCGAAAGAAGCAAGAAGAAGAAAGACGACGTCACAGAGCATCTATAACTGAGAGTGAAAATGTTTTGAAAAGTGGTAAGTTGGATAGATATCTCTACGATTTGTCAGTGGTAACCTGAATTGAAACCATCTAGTATCATCATCATCATCATCATGATCATGATGATAATAATAATAATAATAATAATAATAATAATAATATATGGTATCCTTTTTAAATATTTATTATGTATATTTTTTTTTTCCTGTTATGCAGATAGGTTACGTGATACGCCCTATCTTGCTTCTATCTAGCATCCATACGTTTGTACTGCTATAATAATAATAATAATAATAATAATAATAATAATAATAATAATAATAATAATAATAATAATAACAAATGGCTCAAAACTTCTGGGTTAAAATCTCAAACTGAAGGCTTTATAATTGCTGCCCAAGATCAGTGCATTGCAACAAATTATTATAAAAACAAAATCCTAAAAGATGGTACTTGTCCTCTATGTAGAATTTGTAATCAACAACTTGAAACAATAGACCATATTGTATCGGGCTGCCCAGAGCTTGCTAAGACAGAATATATCAATCGACATAACAAAGCAGCCAAATATATCCATTGGAAAGTATGCAAACACTTCAATATAAATGTTAATGAGCGATATTATGAACACGAACCAACAACTGTGACTGAGAACGATCAAGTTACAATACTATGGGATATGGGGATACATACTGACAGAGAAATAACAGCCAATCGTCCAGACATTGTTGTGAAAGACAAAGAAAATAAAACATGTTTGCTAATAGACATGTCTGTTCCCACAGAGAAAAACATTTCAATAAAAACCACCGAAAAACTCTCAAAATATAAAGATCTTGAAATCGAAATCGAAAGAATGTGGGGCTTGAAAACAAGTACAATACCTGTGATAATTGGTGCTTTAGGACTTATTAAAAAAGGAATAGATAAATATATAAACCAAATTCCTGGAAATATAAAAATAGTAGAGCTACAGAAGATTGTACTTCTTGGTACAGCACATATACTAAGGAGAACACTATCCATCAAGTAATACCAATCACAACTATGTATGGAGTCCTTATGTTCAAGGGATGAACACGGACCTATATTTTGTAAAACTATGAAAAGGAAAAGAATACAGATAATAATAATAATAATAATAATAATAATAATAATAATAATAATAATAATAATAATAATAATAATAATAATAATAATAATAATAGAGTGCATTTCATATGTCTGTGAAATAAGATCAAGTTATTTGTGCCTATTTAGTTGCTATTTAGTTGTTATTTAGTTACTACCATTGAACCAGAACTTTCTTATAATAGCAATACAATGGATGTGTAGAAAGTCTGTTTCAATGAAAGAAACAATGAAGTTCATTTGAAGTAATAAAGTAATTAAAAGCTATTATGCAAAGTCATTTGTCTCAATTCTCTTGTGTATTTGATGTCTCCAGTGTATTGCTATATATTATAAGAAAGTTGTTGGTTCAATGCTAGCTATAGTGACTAAATAGCAACTAAATAAGCACAAATAACTTTGATCTTATTTCACAGACATATGAAATGCACTCTAATAATAATAATAATAATAATAATAATAATAAGACTCTTTAAATAAAGTCTTATTATTATTATTATTATTATTATTATTATTATTATTATCATGATCATCACCATTATCATGATCATCATCATCATCATCATCACCATCATCATCATCATCATCATCATCTTTTTTACTTTTTGTTCTTGACATTTGATTTCTCGTCACTAGGCCAGACCATCCACGACGCAGCCAAACGTGGTAACTTAGAACGAATCAAAGAGTTAATCCAAGTCATCCCTGCCATGAAAAGCTCTCAAGACGAACGCGGTATGACACCTCTACACATTGCAGCATCAAACGGACACTTGGACTGTGTGAAGTGGTTGGCTGTTAGTGGGGTAGACCTCGCTGATGAAACTCCTACTGGATATACTGCAATGCATCTTGCTGCTATGAATGGGCACGTTAATTGTATGATGGTAGGTAGACCTCGTAGTTAGAATCACTGTACATGAATGAACAGAGTAGATTTCGTATGAGTATAAAACGGACCACGACGTACCATGACCGTGTCAGTGCTGTGATGTCTATAAAAACATTCGAAATTCGTACCGTAACTGTCCAGTGCCGTTTTCACAGTCATAAGAAATCTAATCTATCATTCTATACATAACCCACTTTGTCTTTTTTCTTTCTTGCGCAGTCTATCTTTTTCTTCTTTCTCTCTGGATGATCCCTCGTATTTCGTACTGTCTACATTTTTCATCTTAGTTTTTGCTTCTGTATTTATCGTCTCATTCATCTATTTGAATATTATTCCTTTCCATTTCCCAGTTTTTCTTTTTCCACTATCTATCTTTGCTGCTTCTCATACAACCCTTCGTGCTTTTTGACTTGTCATCTTGTTGCCTCTCTATTTTTCTCATTTTCTCGCTTCTCGTCTTCACATTTCCTTCCAGTTTCTTTGCTCACCTCTCAAAGAACGAATTTACTTTTGTAATAACAGATCTTAGCTGCTATGGGTAGTGCTGTCAGTGCTAAAACAGTAGATGCTTTAACACCGCTACACTTGGCGTCAATGAGGTAAGATGAAATACCACATTACATTTAACTTTATATATCGGTCGCTCATATTTGTTTTTGTTCTTTTATAGTGGTCATATAGAATGCGTCAAGTGGCTTCTTGCTAATCGAGCTCGACTGGACGTTGAAGACAACAATGGACGAACACCTTATGATATCGCCGAGGTAAGATGCCCCAGCAAGGGCGGATCCAGGATTATCTTTAGGAGGGGGTGCACCGTCTTCAGGAAGGGGTACACCACCATATAAATGGAAAACTGCCGACCACTTATTTTGGAAAAATATCGGAGGAGGAGGGGGTCCCCTCCCCTAAATTCGCCCCTGTCCCAGTAATAATAACAATAACAATAACAATAACAATAATAACAATAACAATAACAATAACAATAACAATAACAATAACAATAACAATAACAATAACAATAACAATAACAATAACAATAACAATAACAATAACAATAACAATAACAATAACAATAACAATAACAATAACAATAACAATAATAATAATAATAATAATAATAATAATGTCTTTATTGTATAGTTAATCAACATAGCTATATTTGTCACTACCGCTGTAGGGTAAAACCGGGGGAGAGGGTAGGGAGATCTGCCTATCCTTAATGACAGTTATATGATGGCGGCCAAGCAAAACAGTTGGGTGGTAGCTTTTCTTTATTTTTCTTGCTAAATTTTTGTATTTCATATTGTAGGAATATGGGCACGAGCCTGTAATAAAGTTACTCAAGAAATTCAGTAAGTGACCATCTTAACTGAATTCATTCATTCAAATATTATGGCCGACGTTGAAGCTGGCATTAAGTTAAAACATTGTTAACTTGTTTTTCTGTTTCACCAACAGAAAAAGAACTCAAAAAACAAGACAGCACATTAGCACAGCTTATGAAAACAGAAAAGAGAAGAAAAAGGTGGGTTATTTCTTTATATAATGGACGTTTTCTTGAACCAGAAGATAGGTGATAAATTACTGGCATATTGAGGTGGTGGTGATATTGTATGATTGTGCTCTGGTGAGGTGTGGTCACAGTATTGTGGCTGTAATAGAAGCCTCTTTTAATAGAGGTTCCTTTGTAGTTACGTCGACCGTTTCTCTCAATCTTTTCATAGCTCATCATCATCATCTTCATAATCATCGCCATCATCATCATTTATTGTTTTTTCATTCAGCGTGGATTCTGTGGCCAGCGATAACGATGTAGCACCGTCTAAAGTATCTGATAGTGGAGTCGGAGGAATGGAAAGTGAGGAGGAAAACTGGATCAGTGATGCTGAGGTAAAGATTGTACATTGAAAAGTTTTGTCTGTAAAAAGAATTGTTTACCGATGTTCAAGAGAAATCTGAAAGCTCCTCTTTCTCAAGCCTCTATTGCAATGGTGGGGGTGTTTGTGGCCCTCCTAGAATGTGATAGTCGGTTTTACAGAAACGTAGACTGTAGCGAAGTCTGCAAACAGACCTTGTATTGGCCAGGAAACGAATTTGCCAACTTTCAGTTGACTGGCTGACAAGTCTGACACTATTTGTAGATAAAGGTCTGACACCGTAGCCACTACTGACCTACTGCGACTTCGAAGCTGTTCCCTTGAACTCGTACTTGATTCTGGCGCTTATGTGCGGTAGTTGACTTAATCAATGAATACAGTCCTCGCTTTCTCCCAAACCCTGAGGCTTCGAGTTTTTAGACTTCTTGGCGAGAGAGTGGGGATCGAGGTCAGACCACCTCCCCTCCCCCCACCCATGTCTACATACTAACTTGTACTGGGTGAAAGTCTTCGCAGTGTGAATTTAACACATCTGTAGAAGTTCCTTTTCCTAGACAATACATATTGAGATTGTTTTCGACCTTTAGGAGGATGTAACCGCTGACATAAAAAGTGCGCCTGATGAAGAAACAGCGCAAAGAAAAGTCTCAGCAAGCGGACGTGATCGGCCCGATTCCGCCTCGCGGAGCAGAACAGACTCCATTGTTTCCGCGGACGTAAGTAGACTTGTTTGATTTTCTGTTCACTTATTTGGGTTTCCTGTGGTGGTTGCTCAGTTACCTGGAATCAGTATAATGGTACTATGTCACTTTTTTCTAATTTATTTCTAAAATTATTTGCAGGAAAAAAAGAAAATGTTTGAACAGCAGAGACAAAAGATGAAAAAACGGCATTCGAGCTTCTTAGATAGCATAAGACAAGACGTTGACAACGAAGAAGAATTTTAGCTAGAAAAACAATTATATAAAACAATGACAATTAACCTACGTATGACGTCATTACGTTCCCCACCCTCCACGGGGAATCGACTTTAACTGATTTTGACATTATTTATGGACATTATATAAATAGTTGAAGTATTTACATTGATTCATATATCTTATGCTTTGAATTCCTATGTGCTTGATGGTTAAGAAAATTGTAGTAAAAATAGCACGAGGCACGTAACGATGTTTGCAGAGTTTCTAGTAATATTATAGAATTATCCAATTTTGTAAATTTGTACAATAAACATTTACTTTCAATACACTACATTGTTTGTCCCTCTCTCTTTTTTTTTCACTTTCCAATTTTCTTGGATGCGCCCACTTTATTTGATAGGCTAAAAATATCACGTGACCAATAGATTCTCTCGGCCAATAATATGCCAGAAAAATCACTTGAATGACAGCTTGCATTTGACAGGCCTCAGTCTGAAATTTATTGCGGTCATCGTCAGTTGGATTTTGCAAAAGGTTTTACAAAGCAGCAGGATGGACGAATTCCGTAATATTTGCGATATCACTACAAGTGCTGTAAGTATACTCGACTCGTCAACTTTGGAAATGCGATCAATAGTTTTTTTTGCTGCTTTTTTAATCAATTTTAGTCGATCTCGAGCCTTGATTAGTCGATCTCGAGCCTTGATTAGTCCCTTCAACGAGTCGATTATTTGAATTCCGAGATAGACGAGTATTTTAAGATGATAGATCGACTGAAAATTGTTGCAACGCAAAACTGAAAGACAAGAGGGTGTTATAGTTGTGGCTTCATGTTGATCGACGATCAGGTACTCGGTGCGCAGAATTTCCAGAGATGTCATCGATGCGTTCTGGAACTTGTTTGATCTGTTCCGTCAGCTAAGAATCTTTACGTTTTAGCTATAGATTAATCCGATTCATTTCAATCTTACATCGTAAAAGGATTTTGACATTAACTTCGATAGCTTAATATTAAAGTAAGCTAAAGTTAAGAATAAGCTTTAGCTTTTAAGCTTACAGTTAATCAATCGCTCATGCATTAACTTACAAATTTCTATCAGAAAACAAATGACACATCTCTGTCATGCAATCAGTTCTCTTTTTTAGTTCTGAAAAGACAATGGAATCGTGATTTTCGATAAGATTTTGTATTTACAAAATGTAAATAGTCGAGACGAAACGTTGAAAGGCGGTCATCGGAGGGCGGGAAACTGTTGATGATCACGTGACTTCATGTCTTTCTCTCTAAAAACGTACTGAATAAATCTTACCATTTACGCAAAAACTAACGATAAGCTTTACTCCCTTTCTGCAATTAAATTTCATTTGCAAATTCTTTGCACAAATCGATGAAAGAATGGGATACTATGTGGTTACAAATCACCTCTGCAACCCAAAACCTAGTCTCCCTCGCAGCCGTGTTTAGCCTCGTCACGCAACGCTCCCTCGGAAAAACACTATAAGCTAAACACGGCTGCGAGGGAGACTACCCAAAACCTATCGTGCCGATATATTTTGTGTTGAATAAAAATTCGTTGTTTTTACAGAGACCTGTGCCTATGGTGTCCCCAGTTTCATTTGATAGTCTAGAGTCCAATTATTTTTCCCCAATATCCAATCAAATGCAAACATCACCAGATATGTTCTGGCAGTATCCAACAGACCATCGACAGTCACCCTATCCTAACACATATCCCTATGGTAATGTTGGACAGTGTACATACTGGAGGAATTCACCCTACCCTGGTGTGGATCAAATGCTAATGCCAAGAGGTTTGTATAGGGAGCCTGGGAGGGGTGGGGACTTAGTGTAGATAGGAGAAATTCACTCTACCCTGGTGTGGATCAAATGCTAATGCCAAGAGGTTTGTATAGGGAGGGGAGGGGTCTTAGAGTCGCCCTACCCTAGTGTGGATCCAATGTTATGTCAATAGGTTTGTATTGAGGGGTGGGGCATAATAATGAAAAAAGTTGTGATTTTATTGCCGTCAGAAATCTAATAAAAACTTCTCAAAAATAGGGGCAAAGCTGCCACCAAAATCTGCCCCTGGGAGGCAAGGCAATTCAATATCTCCTCAATTGAGCTCTTCTTTTCCTTCAAAGATGGAAAAGCTCAATAGAGTGAAGCAAGGGAAGTGCTCTAGGGTATCATAGAAGTAATGGCTTTGCTTTGCTTACAGAATGGGCAAGTCCTTCACCAGATAACAGTAACAATTACCAGGTCTCACCCTGGTCCATGGAGCAAGTACCCATAGTCCAAAACATGAGCATCCATTCTACAAACCATGGGGTTCCACAGTGGCCAACAGGAAGTGCTAGAGCTTGTCTGGATTTCTCTGGGACTGGTGATTCATCTTTGAGTGAAATTGTAAGTTGTGATCAAATGAGAATGAAATAATTCAAATGCATTTGATATAATTTGTGGTTCCAGAAAACAACCACACCCAACCATGAAAGAATTTGGAAAAAAGGATCCCCCACCACTCTGGAAATTCCAGTTTTCTTCCATTTCTTTCCACAAATCTTGTAGTCTTGTTCTTTCTCTAATGCCCTTCCTGGTTCAGAATTTCAAATTCCCTCCATTGTGAGGTAGGTGTGAGTGTTTTATGGAATGACATGATATGACGATACGGTGTTTGGAGTCCCTTTGGTGAGTTCTGTTACCCAAGCAAATTATGGACGGTAATGCAAGACAACACATAATATAAAATAACTCAAGAAAGTTGAAAGAAGAGCAAAGACATGTCAAAAATTAATGTTTAGAAGTATTAAACAATGTGTCAAAAATTGATGTATTAATGAAAATTAATAGTTATCCATATTTATAAAGATTGATTTTTGAAAGATGCTAATGAAATATATGGAGTCACTTAAGAGATGACTCACAGTAAAAACAAAAAAATAAATAAAAACGTTGAAATGGGAGAAAGAAAATGGAAAAGAATGTAAAGAAAAGAAAGAAGAAAGACCACTAAAAAGAGAGAAAGATACTGTGGGAATAAGGAACAAAATCAAAAGAAAAAGATGTGAACTGTCAATGAGATAAGAAACAAACAAAAATGAAAAATATACAGATTGAAATGTTTTCCTTTGATTTCAGGCGATGTCTGTCTGCAATGACTTGGGCAGCAAAGAAGATCAGTGCTACATGGGACAGGACACCAAAGGCGTAAACACAAATAGTGGAAATGGTAACATAATTAGCCACAGTTTGAAAAACTTTATTAAGTCACAATTGATAGTTGACTTCTTTATGGCTGCTTCTAAGCAGTGACTGCCAGTCAAAATAGTAACCTTAGATCTACTCCCACTGGAGAACAAATTATGTACCTCCCCTCCCCTCCCCGAATAATGATCATCTCTATGAACTCAACTTACAATACATTTATTAATCTATTCTGAAGGGATTATCTCAACATTAAGGCATACATCAACACCATTGGTGGGATTACCTCAGGAAGATAAGGTACTAGGACTTTAGGATGTTGTTTTATGTCTATGTTAGGGGAAGATGGATTTCTTAATTTCTTTGCCATTGGTGTGGCCTCTTATGCAGATGTTCTAAGAAAATGTCTTCATATACACCTATTTCAGTAAACATTGTCAGTATCAAGCCTATGCGACTCACCCGAAAGGAAGTATGGGAAGAAATATTAAAGTTATAAAACCACAAACATCCCACACAATTCTCAAATTCAGCTTGCTCTGACCTTTAATACACTAAAGAACTTCACTTACTGATTCTTAAGTCAATACCAAAGCAGAAAAGAAAGTAAAGTTTTGCTACTACGCATACTCCTTTTCAGTTTAGTAGCATGGGCTTCAGGTCTCTTGTATGACAACCTTTTTTGAAATAGGTGTACATTTACATGGAGTTCTAAAATTGGATGCATTAACAATCAGGCATGTCAAATGGTCCAATCAAACAATCAGAGTCTCACAAAATGTCAAATTTATTTTATGGGTCTTAAAATCTCCTTATTTTGCAAAAGCAATCCCAAAATCTTGAATTTTGAAGACAAAGGAAATTAGCAAAAAAGTAGCCTGCATAAATTGCTGGCAGTCTGGGGGTTTTTGGGGTGGAGAGAAAATGAAAGCGGTCAGTCTGCAGTTTTTGGGGGTGGACATTTTCTCTCTGCCCCAAAAAAACACAGACCGCCAGTAACACAGGCTAGCAAAAAAGGGTCTTGCACTTGCAAGAAATATGCCTGTCTCACTTGTCCCCTTGACCACTGGACACCCCTACAACCATTTTAATCATCATTATTTAAATATGATTTTTACTATGATTTCAGAAGTACAATTCCTGTAGATGGCCATCAAATGGTACCGGAGCATGCTATGGAAAGTCTACACAGACAGAATGGAAACTCAAAGATCAAAGCAAGGCCAAGGAATCTAAAAAAGAATGCACAGGAAACACTAGTAGTAAGAATTCAATGATTGTGTAAAAATATTCATGCCCTAAGTACTGTTGAGGGAACTGGAAATTATGCAGGGGAAGGCGATCAGAGAAAGAACAAAATTACAGTTTGTATGGAAGAAAATTGGAAGTTCCAGGAGGTAGGAGGGTCGATCATTTACAAATTACCTTTGTGGTGGGGTATGGTTATTTTCTGGAACCACACAATATCTCTAAAATATTTGGAGTAGAATCAATCATCATCATCAACATCAACTGATTAAGATTATCTTTTGGCAATAGAATCCCACACAAAGCTCAAAGTCAAAAAAGGCACAAAAAACATTTCAGAGAAAATAGACAGGAGGTCAAGGTCATCCTATAGGAAACCTGAAGCTTACAAGAGACAAAAGAAACTGTAAGTGTAAGACTTAAATGATTTTAGTTTTGCAGCTGTTGCATACAAATATCAATGCAAACATATGTTGCAAGGGTGGACAATGCAGGCTGTGTCCTTATAACAAACTCATCTTTAAAGGGGTACTTGGATGAAAATCAATAAAAAATTAAAATGACTTGAAACTTGGTTCAATGTATCTATATGTGACCAATAGTCACCAAGCAATATATTTTCATCAAATTCCAAAGGTACAGATAAAAAGTTAATATATCACGTATTTTATCATCTACATTGTGTATCTATGACGTCATAAGTACAACCCTATTGTTCTTTTCGATCTTAAACCAAAATTTCTTGATCATATGATGATCATATGATGATTGGTGATCATATGATTAAAATGCAGAATTTTTGGGATAGGTTTTATATTTATCTACATTGGTCGTTACCGGTAATTGACGTCATCTTAGGAATTAACCACTTTCCAATTTTGACCTATTTTCAAGTACCCCTTTAAATCTCCTTTTTCATTTAGACAAAGAGAACGAGAAGGCCAAATAAGAGATGCCATCCAGGAGCTCAACTTGATACTTCCAGCTTATGATGAAAACAAAAGGCTTAGCAAAAACATGATTTTACTCAAAGCTATTGAACATATACATCAATTAAAAGTCAAACTAGGTAAAACAGTTGTGAATCAGGTGGAAGTGGAAATGTGTGAGACTGAGGAAGATTTGATGCCAAAGCCCAAAAAAAGAAAGAAAAGCAAGGATAAGAAAAAATGTCAAAAAGAGCTGAAAGAGATGCCAAGCAAAAAGGTTTGTATGTCAAAGTTTAGCTTGAAAATGACTTGCATTCCACCTTGATCCAAGGTTTTGCAACTCACAACCCTAATTTTGCAATAATGGTACTAATCTATCCAAGATAGTGTAGAAGTCTGACTTGGGATTATGTACTTATTGACTGAGTGCAAGGGCCTTACAGAAAAATATTTGGCTTGAGGTCATGCCACATGGACCAAGCACAGCAAGGTCCCTACAAATGACCAAGAGCCAGATAATGTTTTGTCTGGCCCCACCCAATTCAGTCAATAAGCATTTAATCGTATGATCTGATTTTTTAGCTGTCATAAAAAGTGCTGAAAACTATAACACATAAAAACGACCAGCTGCAGGGATCTGTTTCTCAATGACTCGACAACTCTACAGGAAAAATCTTGGGAGTGTGCAAGTAACTGTAAACTTGCCCCTCAAATCACAGAAATTAAAATTAATGTGCACTTCAAGAAACACCTGAACACTTTATAAGATAATGACCCCATATAGTTATTGGGTCTTTCGAAACAAGCCCGGGACTGGCCCTCTCATGCAAAACCTGACCATGTGCCTTTTTCTGGTTTTGTTTAGGGTGCACAAGCAGGGCCATACAAGTTATATGTTAAGATCATTTATTTTTTCTCACACAGACCAGCAACATAACTTCCAAACCAAATGCCTTACTCCAAAACACTGAAATTTCACATCAATTCCAAGAAACGTCCACTAACGACACCAACACTGAGCAAGAACTAATGATCACAGATCTTCTCACTCCATCAGAGTCCTCATTTGGGAGTGACAGCATGGAAAACTCATCCAATGAAGACAACCACCAGGAAGAATGTACCAGCCATATTAAAAGACCAATGAACGCATTCATGCTGTTCAGTAAAGCCAATCGTGAGAAGTTCAAAAAGTTGTTTCCTGGCCGTGACAACAGGCGTATCAGTAGTATACTGGGAGAGCACTGGAAGGGAATGAGTAGAGAAGACAAAATACCTTTCCAGGAAATGGCCAGAGAATTGATGCGCAAGACTAAGGAGGCTTACCCGGACTTTAAGTATTCACCAACTGACCCACCCAGGGGTGGGGCTGAGGGGTCTAGTAAGGAGAGCAGCCCAAAACCTGAGTTCAAGTAAGTACAAGTATCTGAAGTATATAAATCAAAGTATGAAGAATGGCAGCTAGTGTGGCCATTATTTTTGTCAAAGTCATACAAAATGACCCTGCGAAATGCACCTCCATATATGTCTCATTATTTTATTCTGGCCTTGCAGCCACTTGGAGGCAGAAGCAGAACTTAAGGAATGGGGAAGATTAGTAGTCTCCCCTTTCCCAGTTATAATAATTGCTGAATCAATCAATCAATCAATCAATCAATCAATCAATCGATCAATCAATGACAGCTTACAATGAATATATGAATGAAAGAAATGATACTAAGTTTGAATTCAGATTTTTGGTGAATAACCATATTAAAAAGATCTACTTTCTTTCTAGAATTGGAAGTCATCACCTTCGCAACAGGTAAGTGTTAAATGAAAAACTTTTGATGTAGCCCAAGTTTTCAATACCATATATAACTCTAAACTTTTGTCTATTAATTTCAAAGACAAAGCAGAGAGAAATGTAGAGAGACGACGTCATTAACAGGTCAGTACACTGCTTTCGAGAAAAACTAGATATAAATTCAAGTGCGGCTGATATAAATTGTTAATATAATATAAACTAGAGACATGATTTCATGAACAATCTTGTCATTTAGCCATATGTGTCATCATAGATCCCCTTCAAGGATGCAATGCCAGAATGGGATGCAAGATAATGAATATATTGCATGGTCTTTCAAAGAAATACAATTAAATAATAATGACTATTGTTTAAGAGTCCAGCGTGTTCTAGTGCTTGCGCAGTAACTAAACGACACTGTACTCTCTCCCACACTACCACTATCATTATAATATTTTATGCATACAACTCTTAGCTCACTAGTGCATTTTTACTGAGGGATGAAAACCACAGGATTTGGAGTCCTTAATGCACTAAGCATGGTCCAAATGGTTATGGCTAGACAAACTAACAGACTCAAGTCATATATGATGCTCCATCTGGGAATCAAACCTGGGACCACAACGGTAACAAACTATTCTAAGTATTCTATCTTTACAGCACCAGATGAACAAGATAATACATCAAACATGAAAGAGGCTATGAATTCAGAAACCAATGCCAATCTTGAAACTAAACTGCAAGCAGAAGATACCACCATTAAGTTACAAGTAATCAAGCCCAAAGCCAGACGTTTTCAGTCCTATGCAGAACATGGTCCAACTGGTTATGGCTACTTGGTGCAATGTGATAAATGCATGAAATGGAGAAGATTGTCGGATGGAGTAAACCCTGCAAGCCTGCCAGATAAATGGTCTGAATGCAAGTACAGTAGTTATAGAAGTTTTTGGATGAGTGGGAAATTGACTGCCCTGTAGTTATAGAGGTTTTTGGATTGAGTGGGAAATCGACTGCCCTGTGAATGTCAGTGCAGTTGTGACTGTAAAAACAGTCAAAGTCGTGCTGTCACTGAACCTTTCAAGGCAAATAATTTTCTTGCAGGTCATTTGTCAGGCATGGGACAAATTTGAAGAAAATTTTAAATCTAAGATTGATCAGACCTAAGTCTGACCAGACAAAAAAATGCAATGTGATACAATGAGTTTAACCTTTAAATGCACAGCCAGGCAAATCATTTTCCAGTCAAAATGGCATCTTTAACAGAGGAAGGAAGGGAAGGAGGAAGGAGGGGTGATTTAGGTGCTTTCCCAAATTTAAAACAGCGAGTCTCTACCCTAAAGTTAATATCTATCCACCCATTGTGTATTTGGGACCTGCACAAGTAGATTTGCAATGAAGGAGAGGTTTCCATCTTGCCGTGAACTCCTCTCTCTTTTATATAGAGAGCAACTCTCTGCAGGCACATGTACTATACTTAAAATGTGGGTAAGGTCGCACTCTCTCGGAAGATGCCATCCAATTGGTTTATTACTCTATAATCTAAACAAAAGAAATAAAACTGGCAATAATAACAATAGATTCTTTTGTTGCAACGAACTAATGGGAAAAGATGTTCCGAGCAAGTGAAGCCCCACTGTAAAATGTCTCCAAAATGGATGCTTTTCATTCAGAAATTACTTCATGTGCAGTCTTTCTTATACATAAAATAATTCTGATACTCATATCTTTTTTTTTATTATATTCTCAAAATTAATTCAATCAATTAATCCCTACAGGTACTGTTGGCTTAGCACAGACCCAACAGTTTTTGACTGTTCCACACAAGAAGGGATTCTTAGATGATCACAAGCATTGAACACTGGTTGCTAGTACCAAATGGCTGTCCACAAGCAAGGGTGACTTAACAGATGATTCATTTCAATCAAACACTAATCAATAGCAAAGAAATTAAAGATTTTGAAATATTGAAGATAATCAGGAAAATATATTTCAGTAGTTCTTTCTATACAATGTTTATCTAAATGATACTGACAGTTTATCGATAATGTTGTTGGAGATTTTATCATGTAACCAAATGTTTTTGAAAGCTTTTATTAATAAAAACATTTTCCTTATTACAAAGATGTTGTGGATGAAATTAAGCAGGGTTATCAAACAAAAAATTATTTTAGTAGATGGCACTTTGAACTTAAGGAGGCTCAATATCTTTTATCTAACATTTTATAGCTAATTTAGCTATACACTTTGACACCCCTTGAGACAATATGAAAGATCACGAATAAGGCATCATTTGAAATAAAAATGATCACACATAAGGCATCATCAAAATAAAAATTCTTCAAGTTTTAGTGTAGCGCATGTTCATGACTGTGCATGGACATCAGGGGCGTATCCAAGGGGGTCCCAGGGTGCCCGTGACTCCACTTTGAAAACAAAAAGATGATAGAAATAAAAGAATCTGACTGGAGAAAGATTGAGAAATTGGAAGTGTGACCCCCCCTTTGGTGGAAAATGGAAAGTGTGACCCCCCCTTTGAAATATTCTGGATACGCCCCTGGACATGCATGCTTAAAATGATATGGAGCCACCTTAAGTAAACCCACAAAACCCTCAAAGTGGCCAGTGATATCACTAGTGCTTTTTGACAACCAAGATCAAGAGACTTGACTTTTTGAAGAACATCAACACATGCAAAAAAGAAAATCTAGTTTCATTTTCTACAAAGTTATTACTACAAAGATATCAACTAATATATTTTACATGCATTTTCACAGAGATCAAAACATTTAATTTACTAAAATATATGTGATGTATACAATCATAAAACCATTTAAAAGTTACAAAGGAAAGCTACATAATATGTTTAAATGCAAAAACTAAATATAAAACCTTAAAACTCTGAATATGCAGTTAAAAACATGCACCAACCTATTTACTGCATGTTACTTGATAAGATTGTAGGTACAAAGTGCTATATTTATTTAGTATTGCTAGTTCCTTCAAAATCTACTATGTACACTTGGGGCCACAAGCTGTAAATTTATTGCAGTACACCAAGCTGTAAGTTTTTTTGTTCACCATGGCAAACGGAAACAATATTTACGACTACAATTGCTCTAAAAGTTGCTAATATAATCTGGACAGTTTGCATTTAAAAGTTAAGGGAACCTCAGATATACATTGTTAAAGTCTTAGAATGCAAAACATTACACACGATGGAGCATTTTTTGGATTGTGAGGCTTTTATGTCTTAGTCTTCTTACTCTTGGACAATGACTTTGCACTTCTTTTTCTCTGTGAATCGGTTTCTTCAGCAAAAATAGCATCATCACTAACATCAGAAAGCTTGCGCTTGCTTCTAGACTTTGATGACACCCTTTCAGCTTCTTTTGCAGCAGCAATACTAAGTTTGCTCAACAAGTTATCGAGCTTTCCAGGTTTGGGCATGCGGCTAGTAGGGGTTTTTGAGAGAACAAGGCTTGAGCAGTTCTCACTTTTACTACCTATACTAATGTGGAGGTTAAAAAGGCCAGCTAGCTTGCGAGCATCAGCACGTTTCCTTGCATCCATTAATGGTAACTCAAGCTGCTGTGAGTCTGATTCACTCACAAATGAAGATATCATTGAACTTATGTCAATTAAAAAGCTCATGTCTCCAAGCATCTCATCTTCTTCATTTACATGTACTGTATCTTGAGGGGTTATCTTTGGAATAGAAGCAATGTTTTGTGCTGCTGTTTCATCTTTAGCTGTAGAGCCTCTGTCTGGACTTTCTGGAACTTTTGAGTCTCTGTTTGGACTTTCTGGAGCAGACTTTTGTGGAGATTTTGGGGGACCACTTTTTGGAGATTCAGGAATAAAATCCACATCTATATATTCCAAGACTTTCTCTGATTCTTTGTTCTTCTTTTGTTTGGGTTTCTCTTTCTTTTCTTTGTTTGGCTTCACATCATCTTTCTTCCTCTTTTCAGAATCAGACCTGCTTTTCTTCTCTTTGGTAGCTTTCTGTTTTGTAACATTCTTAGGTTTCTTCTCTTCTTGATCAAACTCAAACTCAGTTGGCTCTACCATTTCAAGAAGACCTGACTCTGGATCTAGATACACTTCTGAGGAGACACTGTTATTTGCAACATCAGCATCATCACCTTCGACATCATAAACATGAAGATCAGATTCTCTTTCATCAGTTGAGTTGGAGTTTGAAGTCTTCATCTCCATTTTACTTTTTGTTGATTGTTGTACTTCCCCTTTGGAATTTTTACTTTTAGGTTTCTCTGCATTATCAGTCTTTCTTTTTGCTGCTCTTCTGCCTTTAACAGGATTAGTATCTTCTGAATTCTTTCTAGATGTAGGAGTCTTCCTTTTTGCCTTTATTTTGTTTGCTTTAGAAGTATCAACAGGCATTTCCACTGATAAATCATCAGGTTCTGTTTCTGATGGAACACTCTTAGATTTATTATCTTCTTCCTTGGGTTCGGATTGTTCCTTTTCCACACAACTATTAAACTCATGGACACTTTGACCTTGATCATTTGAGGTCCTACAAGCTAAATTACTTTCAGAGGTCTTCATTTCTTTGCTTGTGTTTACCTTACTTTTTGGTGTCTTTTTTCCTACAGGCTTTTCTGCTTGCACATTTGTGATGTGCGCATTTGTGATGTCCATATCTTTCAATATGTTCTCATTCTTATGTGGCTTCAGTGGTGATCTACAATACAAGGAGGTTTGTTATCAAAATGGCACTGTACATGTGGTTTGGTAGGGAGCCCAAAAGTCTCAAGAGCTCCCTGATATTTGAGTTAAAGCACAAGCCTTGAAGTCTCAATTAAATTTCAATACATTAATTATTATAAAATACATGTAGTACCTATCTTCAGCTTTCTTTGCATCCATGTTTTTGCTTGGCCTAGCGATGTCATTCAGGTCTTCTAAGAATACTATTCTTTCTTTTAGTATAGAAATATCCTCATCATAGGCTGTTTGTTGTTTCTTTAACTCTTTTTCTAATCTCGTAGACTCTAAATAGTGTACAGAAAGGAAGTTAGAAGTGGATTTATTTTTTTCCAGGTTTCAATCAGCTGATTGTGTAGGCAAGTAAATCCATTGTCTGCCTCATTATCTTTCTGATATTCTATTGAAAACTTGTCACTTTTCAGCTGATGAAAACTCACATAAGATTGTAATTATAATCAAGCAACAACATGGAGGTACATAACCAAAATTCTTTGTTGAGGAGAGGAGTGGGGGGGGGAGGGAGGGGAAAGAGATAGATAATCAAAATTCCTTGTGTAGGGGAGGTACATAACCAAAATTCTTTGTTGAGGAGAGGAGTGGGGGGGAGGGGGGGGGGGAAAGAGAGATAGATAATCAAAATTCCTTGTGTAGGGGAGGTACATAACCAAAATTCTTTGTTGAGGAGAGGAGTGGGGGGGAGGGGGAGGAAAAAGAGATAGATAATCAAAATTCCTTGTGTAGGGGAGGTACATAACCAAAATTCCTTGGGGTGAGTGGGTAGTCAGTTATAGGAAATATTTAGGTATAGAGTCAGCCGGGTATCCATTTCCTTGGGGGTGACAACTGCCCTCTATCAATGTAGTTTGTATTGCCCTGAAAAATCACTGACATTCCAGAGTCTACAATCAGTGCCTTTTTGAATTGACACACTTGTGCAAAAATGGTCAAAATTCTACGTTTATGAATTGTGACTTTTTCCCCCTCGCCCCCTAAGCAATGTTGTCCACTGGTCAGATTCCAGGGTGAGAGACTTTTCTCACTTCAACATTGAATAGGGGGAGGGGGGAATGACTGAATAAAACAAACTTAGCTGCCAGTGAGGAGCAATTTAGTAAGATAGGTCCTTTTCTTCCACAAATGTGTCATTCAAAAAGGCGTTGATTGTAGACTTAGGACCCTCTCAAGATCTTTGTTCACCATTGAGAAAGTCATAGTAGGATTGCTACAGATAATGGGAGCCTGCCCAGTTATGCATGGAGCAAACTCTGCCACTCTCATACTCAATAGGCAACTGAGGGAAACTTAAGGTGGCACAGAGGCCATTAACCAAAGCCAAACTTTATAGTCACAACAGGTGAGCAAATTCATCTTCACAGCTGGTATATTTCTGACACTTCTAGTGATCTTTGTAAAAAGTTTTATTATACAATTGTGACATAAATTTACCAAATAAGGTCTCGTTTGAGGGCCAATATGGGACGGTAATACCCTCTAGAAATCCGGTTTGCGTATTAGGCCCTCTATGATGTCAAGGCTTCAAACCGGTTTCTTTTTCCTGCGCGCGCGCTGGTTTGCAAAAAGGACCGTTTAGAAATCCGGTTTGCGTATTCGGCCCTGTATGACGTCAAGGCTTCAAACCGGTTTGAAGCGCGTGCGTGCTGGTTTTCAAAAAGGACTGTTTCGATAATAAAAAATACTGTAAAAACAAAGCGAAAAAGCAATTGTATAATAAATCCTTTATTAGATATTTTCTTGTGTATTACGGGCTGACATTTTACTCATCGCTCGCATTTTGCCTCGCCTAAAGGTTCGGCAAAATACATATGCAACTCGTAAAATATCAGCCCGTAATACACAAGAAAATATCTAATAAGTGGTATTTATTCCATTTACATGGCAAAAATACGGTTTGAGTTACTTTATAACATCAATTTCTTGGTTTGGTTATGATTCATACAATATGTGATGAGATTTACATACATGTACATGTAAATATTTAGGTATAATTACTTCTCCATATAATAAATTTACAGCATAACATCATTTTATCCTTTGGGAAAGGTTGTGTCAAAAATCGCTATTCACTCTGATCTTGCATGCGTGATATGTAGGTTTTTGCAGAGATGCATACGTAGTTGCTTATGTAACGCTCAAAAGCGCGCCAAATTTTGTATCTTCCAGATAAATATTAAAAACCTGATATATAAACCAACACAAAAATTCCTTAGATATTTTAAGCAGTCCATTGTAGATGCTGTAGTCTTCATTCTAGACAAACTTAAATCAAAGTTAACTTAAGCTTAAAGTCTTATATCATCAACGCTTACCGGAGAAAGAGAGACGAAGAAGTCTTTGCATTTCCTCGCAAACAGTGATCAATCCACCAATTTGACACTCCACGGAGCCTTTCAAACGACAAATCGACAAGGCAGAAGCAAGGAGTTTCTCGGAATGTCTAAACAAGTCTTGATAGCCATTCTCATTGGTCCTAACAGGAGTTGAAAGTGGAGTACGCCACAAAGCAGTTCTCTCCTCGTTTGCCGCCATTTTTTTGTAATCTAATCCAGACGTCTTTGCGCGCGTAAAAATCAAAACTCGAAAAGTATTCTGGGAGACAGTTCGATGGTCTGTTGTTGAGATTGCGTGACAAGACAAAGATGCCACAGGACAGCAAGGACGTCTGGGTCGCTCTTTTGCGTCTGAACACCAAACATGGCTGACAATACTGCATACTTCTCCAGCTTCACTGGATACGGGAAAACAGGGGTACGACTTTTAAAAATTAAGCGAAGTAATAAGAAATACCACAGTATCAAGGAAATCGAAGTCACCATTGAGCTGAAATTGGAGGACAAGAGGGACTATTTACGTGGTGATAACACGCAAGTAATCCCTACCGATACACAGAAAAACACGGTGTATGCCTTGGCAAAAAACCACGAGGTATTAGCTATAGGTTATTATATTGACATACTGAACTTATTTGATTGTATCAGCAGGGGAACTTTGATCAGGGCGAATGCCCTTTTTTCCGTTGAGACCCGGAGGCAGTCAGTTTATAACTTAGTGTCCAGACACGATCGCGTAGCCGATGCCATTACAACACAATCGTAACTAGTCCAGACGCTGGGCCTCCTCGTCCTCGGAGACCCAGGGCGTCAGGTAACGCCCTGGGTCCCAGAGGACGGGGCCTCCTTCGCAGCTCCTCTTTTTTATTTGGGCTTCCTGTGTCGCGGAAAGGAGGAATCTGGACTAAATCGTAACCCAATACACCTATATTCCAGACAATCTGTCCGGGCTGACTGTGGTGTCCCGTGAAGATAGAGGTATCTGATATCGATATGGGTCTCGAACCGGGGTAGGAGGTACTTCAGTATATCCGCTGAAGAGGGTACTGTTGTTCGAGTTTCTTGTCATGAACAGGGTATCTATTTCCTCTTTTTTTTTTTTTTTTTTTTTTTTTTTTTTGAGTTTCTTGTCATATTCAGGGTATCAGGAACTCTTCCCATTAACCTTCCGGAAAGAATTTTAGCCTATTTTTGGGGAATTTTGTATCCATTAAAGCCTAATGTTTTAATTCATAACGGAAAGCCAACATACCACGGGAAGCCAACAAAGTGCTTAAACATTTTAAGGTGGCCCATACCTATTGGTTTGTTTGTCGGGCATTAATTTCAATCGCGTTTTCGGTTTTACATCAAAACCTCGTCTGATTTCTGCGAAATTTGCAGCCATTTGTCTTTCAGCCTTGAACTTTGTATCAGTAATTATTTTTCTGCAAATTTCATCAAATATTTTGAGATATCGGACGATTTTTAAAAATGGCTTTATGAGAGAAATTGGTCATAAATCCAAAAATCTAAGGTGAATGTTTTTACCTATTTCATTAATCAAGTAGAAAGTCATAAAGGACTACGTACAGCATGTATCGCACCAATTTAGTCCTTAGAAGTTGAGATATACAAAATTTGCACTGCCCGGCACGACGCAAATTATGTATCAAAAGGAGTATCAAAACTACCGCCAAAATCTCAACAAAATTTCAAAGACAACGAGAACTGTGCGATGTTCGCGGCGACTAAGGCTATTTTTAGTAATTTCGCCATCGCGCGCGCAAGGCTCTCTCCCGGCCGGGCCGGACCGTTTCAAGCCGTTTATTTTCAGCTTTTGGATTACGTACAGTCTAGTGTCATCTTATATCAGATTTCTATCAGCTGCCGTGTCATTTTGTTTCAGCATTTAAGTCACCAACCCAGGCTCCCTGTGGCGGGATACCAGAAATATTGAGACGAAAGGCAACTTTCAAAAGATAGCCCTGTTAAAAATACTGACTAAGCTCTAACCTTTGCCAATTCGGTTCATTCGAACTTCAACTTTATTTTGAGAAAAATTTGTAAAATTTCTTATGGTCCACGTTACTTATGCAAATATTTATGCAAAACAAAACGCGTGACTGACTTCGTCACGCCCGATGCTGAACACTAATTAATCAGGAAATATTGTACATGGTAGTCAATATTGCAGTGTTTGCGAATATTATACGTAGTTCAAGCTAAATTATATATGGCGTCTCCACATTACTTTACAAGTTTTACTGGATATGGTAAAACTGGGGTACGAGTTTTAAAGATCAAACGAATCAATGACAAATATCACAGTATCAAAGAAATTGAAGTGTGCATTGAGCTGAAATTGGCGGATAAGAGAGATTATTTGCATGGAGATAACACCAACGTTATACCTACCGATACACAGAAAAATACTATCTACGCTTTGGCAAAAAAGAATGAGGTAATTGGTACATAATTAAGGTGTTAAAACATTGTTTACTTTGGCGAAAAACATTCCGGATTTTGTAACCCATTTAGATGTAGCTGGTATTTTAAAAAACAAGTTTAATTTTCATATCATATTGTTTCTCTTGGTTGGTAAGTAGTGCTGTATGTTGCACGGTTTTTTCCCAGTATTTTTATAAAACAAAGAAACATTATTTGCCCAATGTGTTACAGAAGTGAGAGGTCACAGTTAACAACAATTGTAATAATTGGACCAATGTATAACTATTGTACAGCAAAATTGTAACATTTTAGGGCCCGTTCTGCATGAAGCGAGTTGTCCCCGGGTAGTAGGGATAACTCTTTTGCTTTGTGTCTCCCAGGGTAAAGAAAAAAAAAAGTTATCCCTGCTACCAGGTACAACTTGCCTTCATGTGAACGGACCTTTGTAGTCATTCAAAAACATTCGTCAGAAGATTATCAGAGTGAAGTTTATTTTTGATGTTCGTTTTTGCACAATCTGATCTGTAAGCAAATACTCATTGGCCCAGTTTGCGACAGGATCGGAGGGAGTTTCATGTTTCTTTTTCTTTCTTTCTTTATATTAGATCAAAAAGAGTATTCATTAATTACCAATTAAGCGTTTTTAGGGCCCGACCCCCACAGACATCTAGGGGAAATAGTACATATAGTTGTCATCGATAAGTAATTCAAAATGAGCTCAGTTTGCTTCCGGTAGGTGGTCTAGTCATCGACATCTAATTGTAATCGATAACAACTGGCTTGAGGCCCTTAATCATAGCTTTAATTAATTGAATATAATTCACCATCTTCCATATATCAGTTCAGTTGTCACACACAAAGCACTGAAGCGAGGCTCCAGGGTACACATAAAGGATTATTCCAATTTATACCCTAAAGCCTTGCT
Organism: Telmatactis stephensoni; assembly: GCA_029948255.1. Classification (NCBI taxonomy): domain Eukaryota; kingdom Metazoa; phylum Cnidaria; class Anthozoa; order Actiniaria; family Isophelliidae; genus Telmatactis; species Telmatactis stephensoni. Next base: position 41,162 of record JALIZF010000718.1, read on the forward strand.
TGGATGCTTTGTGTGTGACCACTGAACCGATGGAAGTTGGTGTATTAACTCTGGATGTCAGTTTATCGTTGATGATAATTTGATCTCTTTCTTTTACATTTTTTTAGCTCAATTCAATTGAAGAATTTGGAATCACTATCTGTAAACACTTCCTAGAAAATCACAAACATGTGAGTATATATTTGTTAAATTGTAACAATAATTCTTGCACCTTTAAAAATTCTCAATGCAACAATATGCAGGCAACAATATTGCACAAAAAGTTGCATTGAGTTGGTGGCCAGCCCTAATATTTTTAGCTATATCTTTACAAATCAGTTCTGCTAGAGCTACAACCACTAAAAGTGTACAACATAGTTAGTACCAAATAAGCACTATAAATTATGCTAATTCTATTGTTTTCTATTGTTCAATCAACACTATTTAGTACTAAATAGTGCAACATTTTGCACACTTTTAGCATTTGTACTCTAATATAATTAATATAATATTTTTATTTCCTCTCTTATAAAATGGTAGGTTGAAAGTGTTCATGTTGAAATTGATGAAGCACCATGGAAGCGTATACAACAGGTGATTATAGAGCAAACTTTTTGTATGTGTGAAATGGACTGCACCATCAGGCATGGTCATGTCAGTGTTGTAGTGATAAATATTCAAGATCCTGAAACCTGCAACATATACATTACAGTTGTAAGGAGTATATAATATTTATTATAACCAGCATATTTAAGGGGAATATACATCAGTCGCTAATGCAGACATATACATGTTAAGCCGAGTTTTCACACATACAGTGATTATTGCTTGATATAAGATTGAACACAGCTGTGTAGAACACATGGAATACTTGGGATTATTGGTACAATATTTAATTATGTGCACTTTCAATATTGGGATTGGTACATTAAATAATGTGCACTTTCAATATTGGCTTGGCAATTCAACCTGATAGTATATTGTTATCAGAGCTAGACAAGAGACATAATTTGGCACTGTGATATATATAAATTAAAGTAGCTATATAATCATCTCCATCTGTTGACAGCTATATCCTTCATCAGGAGGGAGTAGTGCTGCATCATTATAAAAATAAGAAACCATCCACCACAGGTTCCAGAGGATGTTCTGGAAAAGTGTTGAGAAGAAATGGGCCCAAAGTAATCTCTCATGGACCCAGCCTGGGGGAGGGGGGATCACAGGGGTGGTGGGTGGTGTACAACTGAGAGATTTTTGGGTAGAAGTGTGCATGCAGCTGGCAACTCAATATCCTGACCCTTATCCCAGCAAATTATATATATATAGACCTAAAATTTTGATTTTCCATACCTTATTTGTCTTCTATTGAGCTCTTCTTCAGGATAATGATTACATCTTACCTAATGCTTCTTTGATTGTTACTATAGGCTGGTCTTGATCATGCTCACTCATTTGTTATGGATCCTGAAACAATTCGATTTTGCCATGTGACTCACTTGAGAGGATCAGGTGGGATTCATGTTTAAGAAAGATAGATTCCATTTTTGCATTTAAACTTAATCACTAGCTATATATGCACATGCACAGATATTGTCAAAATGTGTGTGGCTTTGTCTTCATATTGTACTGGAATCTGTGGTTTTATAATACAAAAAAGGAGTGTATATGGTCTGATCAGTCATTTGTTTTGAGGGTCAATCAGTCCTTTCAAATTAGTGTTCCATTGTGCATGAGCATGCACCATATACTTTGATAACCATGCAGTACAATTAACATGGAACTACCCAAAATGTGGTGACTGAACAAGAGTACACTACTAGCTTGATTTCCCAGATAAGCCCTGCAGTTTTCACAAGCAACAGAAACAGAAGCAGAAGCAACATATGCAGACCTGTACTCAGTGATGCACTGTTTATTGTCTTTTTTCACACCTAGATGAGAAATGCAACAGTACTTCATGAGTCTGCATTATGTTGCTTCCACTTCTGCTTCCATCACTCGTGATGGCTTAAAGAAGGCTTAAAGAAGTCATAATAAGTAATAGAAAATGGAAAAGTTGTTTCTTATGCATAATAATGCTTATAAATGCTTATGCTTACTCAAGCATGTTAAGGCCTGGGTCAGGAGGTAAATCTGAAGCTTATGATCGATTTTTAGTTTTATGTCATAAACATATCCAAACAACGTGAAATTTTGCAGACCAATAGAACTTAGTCAAGTGTAGAACCTTGGCCCGAAAATTTGTGTAAGAGTGGTCACGTGATCAACTAGTGGGAAAAAGTATAACAAATCATTTTTTAACCCAAACGGTGGCGAGTTTAAGTGATACACAAGAACAAATACTTCGAATGTAGTTCGTTTTAACAGTTTAAAAAGATAGCTAGCACTTGGAATGGATGACCATCATTCTTCTGTAAAGAGATATTGCATAAAACAGGTCACGTGACCAGATCTATATAAAAATTACATTTTATTCCAAATGTACTTAGTGAAAAGCGATAGTCAACCATTCCAAACGATAAGTTGTAAAGCACACACTGAGGAATAGATTTATACTAGTTGTGGAAAGAAACTACAAAAACTCGACACCGTACAGCATTTTTATAATTTTCTGTCTTAATGACGTCATCAGGCACGTGATCAAAATACTTTAACATTAAAAAAACAAGGAACATAAAATACAATCCCTACACCAGTTTTTGTCACAAATAAACAAATTCCTGGCAAGATGTCTAGCTGAAAACATAATTGCTCATGGGTGATAAAACCCAGGCCTTAACATACTTGAGTAGGTGTCTATAGTGCTCATATATATGTCATTGTGTGAACTGGCCTAAACTTATGTAATAATATTAATGGCTATAGAAAATCCCAAAGTGTCTGGTGGACTGAAAGATCTAAAGGTATTGAAGACAACACAATCTGGATTTACAGGTAATGCAAATTAATGAAATCAATTAATACACCATATACTAATATTTTTTAAAAGTCTTTGTGAAGAACTATATATGTATAGTCATTATATACAAGTCTAAAATTGTTTTGTTTCAAAGGGTTTCTTAAAGATCAATACACTGTTCTACCCGAAGTTGAGGATCGGTGCTTTTGCACTGTTGTGTCATGTAAATATGACTTTGAATGCACTGATGTTGACTTCGATACTGTCTGGTAAGTCTTTGTTATTATTCATTAAGAATAAATGATGTTGATGATACAATTCTCAGAGGATGATGATGACAATGGTGATGTAATACTCAGAGGATGATGATGATGGCAATTATAATGGTGGTTATGATAACGATATATAATTCTCAGAGGATGATGATGATGTCATACTCAAAGGATGATTATGATGATGATGTAATACTCAGATGATAATGATGATGACAATAATGGTTGTTATGATGATATAATTTTCAGAGGATGATGATGACGATGATGTAATTCTCAGAAGATGAATGATGATGATGATGATGATGTTCATTATATATTTCTCAGAGGATGATGATAATTTTATTTAGGAAAATTGTCAAGTCAGAAATCCTAAAAGAATTTGCTGGCCCTGCCCATACTGGTGTCTACTCGGCAAGTGTCCAGGTAACTATAGCAACAGTCATGTCAGTGATATTTATGTACAGCCCTTTTGCTTGATCTAAATTACTTTAATTAATTATTAATATTGTAAAATAGCTATTTGGTTCATTAGCACGCACAATACTTAATGGACAGCATACTGAAATCAAGTTTCTCCTTGTCTTGTCTTTTTATCCCTGTCTTTATTTCCTTAATCCCCTTGTAAAAATGGTGGAGGAAACTTCTTTTAGAAACAATCCTTTTTTGAATGGTTCATCCAAAATGGCGAAGTAATGACATTATATTTTTGTCGTCAGTGCTGCAGAATAAAAACTCGCAAATTGTTTGTTGTGGTTAATTGATGTTGTACGGCGTATGTTTGGCTATGTTATAAAGAAAATGGTCAACATTCAGAGTGCATCCACTGCATGCAGGATTATCAGTGTGGATGCACTAATCACTCAACAAGCTATTAAGTCGCACAAGGATGCACTGAAGTGCTTAGCAAACTCTTGAGTGCATCGATCCTCAATGCTGGACACTCTCTGAATGTTGACCATTTCTTTTGATTGATTGACGTCTGGTCTCAATTACATGATACATTCACCACCTCTTTCCATTCTGCTCTCCCAATCACAACCACGAGACCTTTAAAGACAAACCTACCTCCCAGCCGTTTTTGAGTCACCTGAGTCCGCTTTTCAGCCTTGTTTAGTGTTAATTGTCACCGAATAGGAGGGATATCAGACTACCCTTCATAAATAATGCCCAAAGTGGATTACGGAGTAACTTGACCTAGCCTCCCCCGCAGGTAACTCCTTTTCTTTTTCTTGGGCTCCCTGTTGCAAAGATGAAAGACTGGGAGAAAGCAAAAAAGGATAAGGGGGAGGGGGAAGGGGGAAATCTCGCTCTTCTGTTTCGATCCCACAGGAAACCCAATAAAGGAAAGGTCAAAAAGAAGTAACCTGTGGAGGAGGCTAACTTAAACCAGTGTTTCTGCGTGGAATGTTTTACTTTGGGACTTTAGTTTCGGACCTTTGGTATTAATTGGGTAATGTTCATGAAGATTTGATTTCCATTTTACGAATATAAATTTCATGTACATTCAATAATGGGCTCGGTCATTTTGTCCGAACACCGTGTTGAACATTTTGTTGGAAAAAAAACTTGGATAAACCTTCAAAGAACGAGGGCAATCTGAAACACTGCGAATGTTAATAAATACTCATAGATAGATGTATATTTTTGTCACAATAAGCACAATGCTTTGCAATTCATTAATTCATTTCGTTGTGTTGTTAGAACACTATCTATATGACAGAGGTCTCCATCTTGAACCAAGTTCCCCAGGTAAGAGGAAATACAAAAATCTCTGTAATGAAAAGGTTAAGTGGGCAGGTTTCGTTATTATTATAATAGATGGATCTAGAAAACACGACACAACGTGAAAGAGGACTCCGTGCGTCCAAAGGAGACAGTTGACCAAGAAAAGGATGCGAAAACAAGTCAGAAATGACGTCCTGAATGTAGCGTCGCGACGTTGTCATGGTCATCTTACGTACGTCCCTCAGTCGCATCGTGTTTGCTAAATCTACCTAACAACTACTTAAATAATTTACGTATAAGAATGATGATGATGGTGATGATATCAACCCTACATGTCTTCTAATGATTTTCAAATCGTGTAGATTGGTTACGTGGAGATGGTGATGCCCAATGTTCATTACTTCAATGTCAATATGGCGCAGTTTGGTATCGACAATAAAAATGAGGTGAGGGCGGTCAATAACAGTTTCATTATGCTGTGCATTACTTACCGTCACCTGCCTTTAGGAACCTAAGCAACCAAAAACGAGGACAACGCAATCGTCACGCGTTCTTTTTTTAAGCGGACCCCGTCGTCGTCGAGGCTCCCGTTCTCATCAATGTATTGAGGCTTTCGCACGCCCTAAAAACCTTGAAGTCGACTTCGCGCGCATAACAAGAGAACGAGCGCGTCGTCGTTGTTTAGCGCATTGTGTCCTGGGGCCCCTTTCTCAAAAGACCCAATAACTTTACGGACCCGTTAACGTATTCGATTTATTTAGGTTAACGGGTCCGTAAACTTATCGGGTCTTTTGAGAAACGGGCCCCTGTTTTGCATTATATTTCGTCAATTTGTACTCTATTTTTCTTCTTCAGTAGTGCTGAATGAAAACGCGCAAATTTACAACCTTGCATTTCATCAATATTCTGTTGTGGTTAAACGTACGACGTACTATGTTTGGCTATAAAGATAACGGGCTTCGGCTGCGCTTTGTGCGACTCTTACGCTTCTTTCGTGCTTAGCAACCTCCCTCGTGCATCCATAACTCAATGGACGCATGCTGATTGTTGACTATTTCTTCAGTTGATTTTTGCCGAGGGAGAAAAAAACACCCAGAACGTATTGCCGGACCGGATCTTAAACCCGGGCCACAGAGGCCGTGAAAGTGGCGTAGTGAACCAATGCGTCAACTTTGCCGCCCTTCCACCTATGTGACAGGGACCTATCCAGGTTCCTGTTGGAGGGGGTGCAGCGTTACAGAAATATGAACCACCCACAGGATCCAGAGGATAATTTTGAAAAAGTGGCGAGAAGAGAAGAGAAGGGCTCAAAGGTGTCTCAGAAGGGGGTGGCACCCCATGCACCCCTTCCATAAATCCGCCCCTCTGTACCCCTTCATCTTCCTGTGGACCCGTTTTAATTGACTGCTTCTCCAAGTCGCTCACCTTGTACATTCAGATTGCTTCTTACTTAGAGTATTTTGTTTTTTCTTAATTTAGGTGTTGATGCCAGTTGATAAACCATCAGGGAACATCAAGGCAGGCTTGTCAAGAAATCCGAAATCTAAACTTTGATCATGAATTATGACTGGATCCATCTTTAAGAAATCAGAAATCTTAACTGAATTATAACTGGACATCGGCTTTAATGATTATAACAAATATGATTGTAGTCATGGCAACTACAGTATGAAATAAGATCGTAGTCATGGCAACTAAAAAGGAACATTGTAATAATGGCAACTAGGATATGAATCAAGAGGGTAGACATTACAACTAGTAAGTAAGGAATATCGTAGTCATGGCAACTAGCGTATAGATTAAGAGCGTAGTCATGGTAACTATTAAGTGAGGTAATCGTAGTTATGGCATCTAACGTATTAATTAATATAAGAGCGTGGTCATGGCAACTAGTAAGTAAGGAATGTCGTAGTCATGGCAACTAGGATATGAATTAAGAACGTAGTCATGGCAACTAGGGCATAAATAATTTAAACATCTCGAAAATTGCATAGCAACGTTTTTCTTTTACCAAAGTTTTTGAACATCATTTGAAATGCATGTCTCTTTTTAATATAACGTCATGGATCGGACTGTCGAAATAAAATATTGTGTTTTTTGATAATCGTACATTTATTATCTATCTCTTTACATATTCTTCTATACTATGTTTAAGATAAAACTCAGGGATAATATTTAACATCCGCCTTCCCTTTACTCAAGTGTTCCACCAGGGAAGGCCCTTCAGCTGCTAGACTGCGAGCATTCCCTCCTTTTCCCTCCAGAATCAGTGATTCTGGAGGGTCTATTCAGCTCCTTCCTCCAGTAACTACTCAGTCGTACAGGTATTCAAAACTATACTGAACTTCATGAATATAAAGTTGAGGAGAAGTCGAAATGCGACTGTGAGGATCACGTAAAGACTCCTCCGCAGGCAGGTCTTCTATACTCTCTTTCCTGGGTTTCCTGTTGCCCACTGCGGACAATTTTTTTCAATTCAGCAGAGGGGGGTCTAGGTACGAATTCTTAAGAAAACGTTCGACAAAAAACGAAAGACAACTTTGACAGCTATAAGCTCAAACCTGGAAACCTGGATGTCTAAGTTTTAGGTTTTGAAAGGTAATAGATTACTTATTACTTATGAACAAATGACCATTAATCCGAACAATTAGAACTTATTAGATTTATTTAAAAATAATAATAACTGAACTACAATACCTTTTGGTATATGTTTGCTTATTCTATATTTGAACTACATGATGAGATCTATTAAAACTCTAAATAGTATAACAATACGATTTTTTTTGAAATATATATTTCATGGGCTTCCTGTGGTCAAGACACGGCCGTAAAAGCCCCAATCTCATACCCAGAGCCTGCGTTCATCGGTCGCTGACCAAGAGGAACGCAGGCTCTGGGTACGAGCCGTAAAAGCCCGCGAAATCTGGCGCATGCGCAGACATTTGACCGCGGTGTTCTGCGGAGGAGGCTAATGCGCGCATTATTAAAAGGTTTACAAGGTTGCCGGTATCAAGGCAACCGAACTTTAGCTTTGCTGTTTGACAGCTTGCATCAATTTCCCTTAAACATTTTTTCTACTTTATAATTTCGATTCGTTTTCGAACATTTGTCTTCTTAATATTGGTCATGAACTCGCATCAGCTTCGATATTTCTTATTTCTGCATCACTGTTCTTCTGTGATGGCGATCAATCTTGTAGAAGTCTTGCCCTCGTCCCATCCCATCAATCAGTTTCATCAGCCACCTTGATTACTGTATACCTTATTTCGTGTGTTATTCAAGTTCAGTTGTCTCATTCGATGAGTTCGTTGGGTTCAAGTCGAGTGCGTCATCGGAAATTGGCTGAGTTGAACTTCCATCAAAGTCATCTAAAGCCTCTTCCTCAGGTCCTTGAGCTTTCTGTTCCAAGTTCTCATTTATTCTATTTTCGTTTCCCACTTTTTCATTTTCTGAACCCCTTTGATCCAGATCCTTGTGTACTTCAGGTTTAATATCCAACGAATTTGAGCCTTCATTGGTCGCAACTAGGTTATTTTGCATTACATTTTCAGTTAAATCGATTGGTACATTTCCTTTGTAGTTTTCTTCATTTTCAGTCAATTCGCGTTTATCATTTTTCACAAGTTCTTCCTCGCTTATGTGGTTTGTACAACTTTGCCCCAGTTCTTTTATGTCGTTATAAAACGCACTTTCTGGCCATGGATTGTGATTCTCTGTCAATATCTCCACATTGTCCTGGATTGGCACACTTAACTTTCTATTTCGTTCGTCATCTTCATCTGACACATGCTCAGTCGAGCTATACATTGTGTGTTCAATCAAATTTTCGTTACTGTACTCACGCTTTAGATCCACTTCACTTGCAGAGTCGATGGTTATAACAGGATTCTGTTCTTCTTCTTCAGTTTCCTCTTGCCCTGAAACAAAATCAAACGCGCTAGCTAGAGTTTCTTACTCATTTTTCCAGTAGGAATCTCCTAAAAAAACCTTCGTTCAATCTCAAGACCTATGGAAGTCATGCGTTTTGTACTGCTGCCCATGAACTAGCTGTGGAACGACTTACCAGAAGACATCAAGGACTCTAGTAACATTGACTGCTTTAAGCAAAAGCTCAAGATTTATTTGTTTAATCTGGCGTTTGAACTCTAACTTTGAGTTTGATCAGCGCCTGAAATAGCGCTAGAGGGATTTTCACCGGACTGTGAAATAGTTACTAAGCTAATAGACACCAATAGACTCTGCACCCATTGTTTTCTTTTGTTGCAATACAACTATTAGACACTATCGACACTGACTATTAAGTAATTGTTTCACAGTCCGATGAAAATCACTCTATAGAGTGATCGCACTTGACCCGTGAAATTGTACTAGCTAAATAATACAAATTAAATAGCACTATCAAACAATGGAAAACAAAGGACTTTGTACTATTTAGTACTATTTAGATTTTGTACTTTTTCACGGGTTAAGTGCGATCACTCTATAAGTCTACTACTATTATTAGTATTATTATTATTTCACAGGTGAGTTCATGCAGTACGTTTAAGTACTAAAACAGAGGGAGAAAAAGATCTGGCCGGTGCTAGCGCTCACCATTTACCCGGAAAAACTGGAAATTCCGGTCGGAAAGTTAATTCCGGAAAACGTGATCTTCCGATTTAATTGGTTAATCCACTTTTTCCGCTCTCATTGTTGGTAGCTTCCGATAGACGAGTGTATCATTCGTCGGATGACAATTTTTCCACCCTTTTTTTACTACAAGCCAACAAATTCCATCCGGATGGATTAGATTAAATGGTAAGCACTCCTGAACTCAGATGGAAACCGGTCAAAATTGGAAATGGGTTAAAACTTGCTTGAAGTTAATTTATTACCTAGGAAAATATTTTCCTTGTATTGAAGAGATGCGCAAGTCAAAAATATTAAAGGGACTGTCAGATGCAGATATTAGTGCTGAGTTTGAAAATCGAAATTAAATTTAGGTGGATAAATAATGAGGCCAATAAATGAAAAATCATATTTTCTATTAAAATGCATTGGGTTTCCTGTGATGACGTCATGTAGTGGTGCGTCTTGTTGTTTGTCGCTAGATGACCTTAGATATTTCTTTGTGATTTGGGAAAGAAAGCTATGATCTATTGAATATATATTTAAATCACAAAATGTAGTAAAAAGCAACAACTTAGGTCTTGCCAAGATTTAAAGAAACGTACAGATTACTACTTGACGTCATCATTGACTACCACAGGCAACCCAATGTGCTTCAATAAAAAAACATAACTGATCTTATCGGCTGTTTTATTTATTTTTCATGAGTGTAGGTTTGATTTCCAAAATCACCAGGCTTTTCTACGTAAAATAAGATTTTGTACTGTCATTTGATAGTCCCTATAAATATTTTGACATCTAAATTGGAAAAAAAGATGATGTCATCTAGGGTGCTACACCATTAAACCAATCCATCCGGTTAATTGGAATTTCGTTGGCTAATGGTAAAAAAGAGCGAGAACCTTGACTTCTGACAAACTGTACACGCGTCTATCGGAACGGAACCCAAAAGAGCTGGAAAAGAGGAAACCTCAATCGGAAGACCCAATAATCAGAAACGTTCCGATCGGAATGACACACTATTATTATATTACTATTATTAAGAAAAAAATGAATTTCACACAAAAACACCCAGCTGATAACCAATATACATGAAAAAATTACTCGATTCTGATTGGTCGAGAACAGAGTGCAGTTCAAGTGTAACAGTGCAGAAGAGCTGTAATACAGTGCAAATTACATTGAATTTATAATTTCAAAGTCGCATCGATTAAGATCAATTTTTCCTTATACTGCTATTGTAAAACATAATCACGAATTACAAATATGGAGGTTTTCATTCATTAAAGTAATGTTTGTTTGAAAAAAAAGGTAATCATACGATTTCTCGTTCAATTTGGAATTAATTCGCACTCGTGTGTTTTTCAAAGAGCTCATACGTTCTCATATTTTCGCGTTCTTATGCATATTACGTGCGTTCTTTTGAGAATTGTATAATAAATGTTATTCCATTCCCGAATCACGAAATTCGCGAAAGCCCCTGTACGCCCCTGTTTGCAGTTGCTATCTACAGTGCAACAAAAGCTACATATCGTGAGTTCTCCGCTCTTACTGAACAATCAAATCATATTAACACCTCATCTTTGATATTATTTAGTGTATGTTCAACAAACCTTCCTCAACTTCAGCCAAATCTTCCAAAACTCGTTGAATATACGAAGGTCTTCTTTCATCCACGCTACATCTCTTTAGCATCAGAGCTTTCTCTACTTCAACTTCTGCACGAAGATACGCAGTCTGTTCCATGTCCCTAGCGATGCGCTGTCGACGGTACGCAGCGACCGTGCGCTGGTGAGACTCCATAGTGACCTGGGACGGAGAACGCGCTGTTGAGGGGAAATGCTGTGTGTTAATGAGTTTGAGTTGACTTGAGTTTGAGTCTATTGTAGCACTTGCCTAAGTAAATCCATGCACTACTGGTTGAAATACATAATTTTTAATGTATTATTCATAATTAAGGTTTTTTTTCCCGGAAAGTGTGGATATAATTCATCATAAAAACGCGGAATGCGTCCAATGAAAAAAAGTTGACACCGATCTATTTTTGCTGGACATTTATAGAAAAAAAATGGAACAGCAGTGAAAAATGTTTTTAAAAATTATATATTGTTTGTACTTATATCTCGCTCAGTAAAGTCCTACGGTTTTATCAGTTAAAATATCTCAAAACAATCAGTGCCGTCAGTCTCTTTTTTGTACGTTTTTACCACACGAAAGACCGACGCTCAACCAAATTGACTCTGTTCTGTATTGTTGAATTGTTGTTGTTGTTGTTGTTGTATCGGTAATGTCTGCTATTGCTCTAGTTTATTTGTCTTTTTACTTGTTTGTTTATTTATTTGTTTGTTGTTGTTGTTGTTGTTGTTGTTGTTGTTTTGCATACATTTGTTTTCGTTTTTCAGTTGACATTATCTTTTAATGTTATTAGTTTTTGCAGCCTGTTGGGGCTGCAACTTTATATTTGGTAATTTTGTTAGTTTCTGATGTTGCCTTATTTTGTTTTTGCCAGGCCCGAGTTAATTTGTTGTTCTTTTGTTGACGCTATTAGTATTTCAATATTATAACTCTTTTAATATATTATCGTGAATTGTTGCTGTTATTAAACTGTTGTTGTCGTTATTCTTGCTAATTGCTATGTTGTAAAGTTGGTTTTGTGTGTTGTTTAATAAGTTCAATTTCCTGATTACCTTAATTGTGTACACGTGCTAAAGTCTCTTTTACTGTATCCTTGACAACCAAACAAAACAAACACTTTTTCTCTGGCCTTGGTCATGTGCGTCATTGTTCTATCAAAATCGTAGACAAGTTGTCGAATGGGTTTTTTCATATGATGAAAAACTGACAGATTTGCTTCATTGCATCGAAGCACCAACAAACACAGATTTACTCTGGTTTAGCTGGATTAACAGCAATTAAAATTTGGCAACAACTCGCACAGAAAAAGATCTTTCACTCGAGCAACTCAAAGTTGTACTGTACAAACTTGCATGCAGTTTAATGTATCTATATGGCCAAATATCCCACTGATAGCTCTTCTATGTAGTTAATAACACTCTGAAAACGTTGTAATTGACTGATGGCCCTTTCTAAAAACTCACTCAGAATTACTCTTAACTCTTTAGCTTCCATTAACACGGCGACAGAGTATTTGAGATTAATTGGCAACTGTTTCACACAGTAGTCAACTTAATTGATTCACTTGCTGTACACGGGCAGAAAGTAATCATGAAAACTTAGCCCATAAAACTAAGAAATATCGTGAAAAGAACTGAGTCGAAAGAATTCATTAAAAATTAGATGTCCTACAGTTGAAATATTATGTGGCATTTTCAGGTTCTTGGTCTTGGAAAGTCGAGAAATTGTGAACTGTCTGAACTCATGATATTAATCAATTAAAGGAGATAAATAAAAACATGAACGATTTTTAGACCTACCTGGCTTGACCCGACTTGTTCCACATCCCATTTTTTGTTCACAAAACTCTCAAGCTAACTAGTCTTTTTCGTGCGTTTTTCTTGTTATAAAGTGTGAAGTTGATTGTCCCCGTGTTTTCTCTTTTCTCTTGCATGGTGTACGTTGATATTGTCTTCCGTGGAATGTCCAAGTCTAACACGATTTGAGAGATTGTTTATCGAGACTACACGACTTATTTGCAGAAGCAGTTATGTATTATTCATTACTTGGGGTTGGATAAACTCAAGATCACGGCACACTTTGAGAGCCGGATTTTGAGTCACGGATGCGAGCTGAATGAACGTGATCACAGGGAACGGGTTGGACGTTGAATCGTACATACTTGAAATACTGTCATGTTCGATAGAATTGTGCCAAAATGCATTCAAATATTCATTCTTTCCTTGGCTTTAAACACTGGTTCACTGCGAGTTAAGAGCTGTTCGACTCATAGCATTAAACTTCCTTTTTTGGTGTCAAATGTTTTTAATGTCCCCGGAAAGCCAACTTTTTGTCCTCCAATCGGAAATCCTTGATTCGCCTCCGAACGCCCACTCTTTTAATGTACTGCTAAAATCTTTAATAGAAAACTGAAGTATCCAGAAGTTAATAATGTGTTAGACTATTCATATTTCAGGAAATTCAGTTGAAATCCAGGTTCAAAACAAGTCCCCCTCCTCCTCCTCCTCGCTATGTCGGCATTCTTACGCTCTACGAAATTAAATGAAAGGCCCTAACCGCGCAGAGTAGATTTCGTATGAGTGTGAAAAGGCTACGGCAGCAATTTCGAATGTTTTTATATTTGATTTCTACTTGTTTGGTTCTTCCTCGTTTTAAGTTGACTATTGTGATACAATTTTGGGGTTAAAGGCGGACTACTGCATGTAAAGGCCATTTTCCACTCATCGCAGAAATTACTCGCAGCGAGCCAGCTAGGGAGTATACGTACTCGTTGGGAATAAAATCTATTGTTCAAAATTTCGCAGCGAGTAAAAATGATCGCAGCGAGTGCTTTCTGCGATGAGTGGAGAATGTGCTTAACACAAAGACCGACTAAAACACCTTTTACTGAAATAGGTATATATCTAAATGCAAAAATAAATTGATTAATTGCTTCACGCAATGGACTAATTGCACTGAATATTCCATTGAAGGAGCTTCACAAATATAAAAATTGCGTACGCAATAAGAAATAATGGTTCTGAGCGTGCGTTTCCACCGCGGACACTACGTGTCCATTCCGTGACCGCAAGTAAAAGGTTCAAGTAGGGTGTCAAGAGAATAAAACTGCACTTGCTCCTCGCCAAAAATGCGTTTTAAGAAATAAAGGTGCTGGATGGTGATACAGACTTTTCCACGCACACTTCTACGTGTCCATTGCGTGACCGCAAGCAAAGGATTCAAGTAGTGTCAAAACTGATAGAACTACACTTGCTTCTCGCCAAAAAAATGCGTTTTAAGAAGTAAGGGCTTTGGATGGGATACAGACTTTGATGTGCACCACTCCTATATGCGTGTCCAGTACGTGACCGCTAACAAAGGTTTCAAGCCTCTTCGAACATATGTACATAAGAAATATTAGCAGAATATAGGCTCTGGGTGTCGATTTGGACTTTGGAGGGCACAGTACTCCTACATGACTAGTACGTGACCACTTACAAGGTTTTAAGTAGAGTGTCAAAAAATGATGAAACAGTGGAAAAATGAACTACAGTGGAATCTTGCCAACTCGAACTCGTTTGCATGAGGGGGTGTTTACATGGACATACACTGGGATCATTCTAGCAGTAGGATCATCCTAGCAGGCGAATCATCCTAGCAGACGAATCATCCTACCTGCTACTGCATTCTGTTTACATGAAAATTTGTGGCTTCACTTCGGGTACTAGGATCATCCTACTAAACAGAATGCAGTAAATGTATAGCAGGTAGGATGATTCGCCTGCTAATTAAGATGTTCCTAGTGCTAGGATGATCCTAGTGTCATGTAAACACCCCCTAACTCGAATTCCCCGCAGATTCCGATTTCCCCTCGCCACTTTAACTACATTTTTACAATGTTGGATACTGTTGGATAACACGAACTTGGTTAACTCGAATTTCCCACTGACTTGAACTAAACTGATCCATTTTCCCTCGAGCAAAAATTCAAGTCAAATTTACCCTCTTAACTCGAACTCTACATTTTGGGTGTCGATAAACCTCGTAAAAGATTTCACGAATCTTGAATATTTCTTACAATAACGTACAAAGTGTGGAAAAGTGATTCTGAATCAAAATTCTGGTTTCTGTTTAGTTCGCATGGTACAGTAATATAATTCGTTTATAGGCCTGAAAGATAGGTACTGACCACACAAAGAACGATGCATACCTCCATCAGACCATTTAAAAGTTACATCTTGGTCAACCACAGCCTCGGCTGCATGTAATATAGTCTTTTCAGTTTGGTAACAACTCGTGAAGTGGCAAGAAATGTACGCAAATGAACCAGGGAGGAGCCCGGGGAAGTGTGAATGAGCACTAACCTGTCAAATCGAAAGCACCTGCTTTGTTTATTTACATCTCCCTGGTTCATTTGTGTAAGGCTGTTACCAAACTCCAATGCAAAGACTCTATTACGTGCATGCATTCGAGGCTGGGGTTGACTAAGTTATAAATGTTAGGTCTAGTTCAAACGTCGCATCTCACATGTGCTGAATTCAATGCAAATTAGTCAAATCTTTTGTTTCTACTCATTATGATCTCATTTGCATTGAGTTCAGCACATGTGAGATGCGACGTTTGAACTAGGCCTAAAATGGTCTATTCAGCACTATTCGGGTAACTCGAAATATTATCCATCACCTTGGGAGTTCGACTGTACAACAATATCACTTTGATATTTGGGGGAGGGGGCAGGGGGCAGGGGAAGGGGGGACGGGGGGGGGGGGGAAGAATGAGAGTACCGTCGGCCTCAAGTTTATTAGTCAGTTGATGACTATTACGAGCTACCGACGTAAAGTAATGTCTTTTACCTTTTTCTATTGCATCTTCAGCACTGTCTAAAAATCATTGCTTTCGTGCTATCAGTGATTTGGAATATGGTAATAATTTACAGCCAAGACAAGTCAACTTTATGCCCTTGAGGGCTATAGGAAACTACACACATGAACCTAATTTACGGAAACCTTGTAATTACTGAATGCTGCATCTGGTTTCCATGGAAGAACCGCCCATCTGCTCGACCATTTGCTTATTTTAAGGTCAGATCTAGACAAATACAGATCTTGTAATAAATCGATTAATAAATACTGCACTTTGATTCATTTCTGACCTTGCTTGCTTGCTTCTAATCAATTCGGGTCCTTAAAGGTTCCAGAAATACTGTATCTCTTGTTGTATGTGTTGCTACAGCGATACGACTCCGCCAGACAGAATTATATGCGAAACAAAATGTATTATCAAAGAACATGAAAGAAAATTGACAGTTCTGTGATGGTATTCCTGTGCCACGTTTACCTTCTCGCACTCGTTTCAGGTCCCCACAAATTCCAGTACCACAGAAGGCCCATGCATAAAAACCTACTGAACCAAACCCGCAATCATTTTAATAGGGATACACAGGGGATTTTGCGTGACGAGTGATCAAGCATTTTATTTTACTTGATTCGAGAATGAAAGAAATCATTTTCCATCGTTTGGAGCAAAACATTTTGTAATACTATGTGTGACAAAACAGTATGTTTATGACGTTTATGTGTCGCAATGAACGATGTAGTGAAAACATCAAATTAGTTTCTAATTAGATTTCTTTGTTTGTCGACAAAAAAATTCCCACAGTTATCGATCCGTGATTTGAACTTTTTTTCATGAATAGAACCGCGTGCCATGGACCACCCGGCCCCTCCCCTGTACGTTGTTGCGTAAAAGCAGAACCTACTCTGACCACACCCAAAATACATTCTAAACGACAGCATGCATTAGTGCCCTCTTAAACGCTGTTAACGTATCTGAATATCTAGGAGTCGTAGAGAGTAGGTGATGATGTCATGCGATGATTTGTTGTCTCTCACGACGTGGTGGTATTCTCGACATTTGCAGTTAATACTCGTGAGAAGACAACGCACTGCAGGGAATTCCAAGGATCTTAATTCCTGGGAACATTTTTGTCGCATTCTTGACGTGCCTTTTGAAAGTCTTGCTATTCTTGGCCCTCCTTCGTTGTCAGCTTTTACTGCATTCAGCGGAACCAAAAACAGACAAACCTCTGTATATACATCAGTCACTCTGGCCATTCTGGGCGCCAGGATGAAGTGGCTGCAGTAGAGTTTGATTAAAGTTTAGATAGCATAAGGATTTAGTGTATCAAAATCTTGAGGGTGTCAAAATAGTGGGGCTGGATCTTCAGACATTCGCGGAGCGGGAAAAATGGTTGTAGGGACACTCAGTGAAACGTGGAGGTGTGACTTTACGTCACAGCTTGTACGTACGGTTTCGCAATTTGCCGGTATCAACGTTAACGTTTCCATCTTTCACTCTTTACGGTTACGTGTGGTTTACGTGTGGTTTGCGTTCGAGTGTTCAGTTGTTTACAGAAGGGTTTGAAAGACTTCGCAAAGGCTTAAGTCATTGCTAGCGTTCCATGATGGTCTATTACTGAGCGAAAAGAAATACTGCTCTAAATAGATACTTGGACAGAGGAACTAAAATAGCGCGCGCAAATCGGCAGCCCAACGAACTGATTCAAAACAGCAATCGAAAACAGACCTAATCCATTTCACCACGTCTTCATCTCAAATTTTTTAAAAACTTGAAAATCCTCTTAATTGAAATGTTCAAGTATCAAGAGGATTGACAATGAACGTCAAAATAAAAAAGATCGCCACTTTAGGGCGAAGGTGCGCACAGACTCCACTTTGCTAAACCGTACCAGAATGAACTGATTTCTTCAAATATATATCGCTTCACAAAGGTTCTAAGGTTGGGATAACCTAGTTCTGTAAGCTGATTTATTCCCCTTGAGATGCAGTAATATCTTAACAGATCAGTCCAGTGATACCGTGGTCGGTCGGATTACTAATCTAACTATGATCGCAGACCTTTTGGAATGCAGCATTACAAAGGTGCCCGACTGTTTGCAGCGAGACTCAATTCTCCTATTCGTGCTCATGTAATAACGTTATGAGAACCCTTCCTTTGATTGATTAAACAATACAGTGGAATTACAAAAAATGGGATATCATTTTACCAGGGAATTACTGACCAACTTGACAACAGATACAAGCCGGACGAACAGTCACTTGACTTGGACGCATTAGCCTCAGGGCCAAATCGAACACAGGAAGCTACAAGAGTTGGAACGATAAGCAACCGAGAAATACAGCTAACACTAACTCTGTAATGACGTTCGGGAAAACCTTTGCGCTTAACTTGGTAAGTTTTCAGTGACATTCTGGGTATCAGCGGAGAGGAATTGTGAGGAAAGTTTGTAGATAACACGAAAAAGGTCAGCATAGAAACGCTTGATCAACTTGCGCGCGCTGCCATTCAATGGTTGAAGAAGAGTAATGTAATTTGTGGCTGTTTAAGCTCTTTAGCGCGTTTTCCTGTCCCAAAATTGTAATATAAAAGTAGAATTACACTAATCTTAACTCTTTATATATTCTAAAAACTGCATTTTGTATTTTTCTTGAGTTAAAAACTGTAAGGTTTGATAAGTGTTGACGGTGAGTGGAATTGAGACATTTGTCTAGCTCCCAAGTGAGATCTCGGTAAACGGAAAGGATTTTACTCCGGCTTCGTTCTCCAATCCGTATTACTAAATACAACTTTATTGTCGCAACAGATTCACACAGCGGGCCTAAATATGCCTGGTGAGATCACTAATGATTCTAGATTTGATTCCATCGTGATGAACACTCATTAACCCAATCAACTTGTCAACTCGCGATCTTCTCCTTCAGATTTCGATTCTCGTTTTCTCGCAAACGGTTCTCCCAACAGGGAGCGCATTTGAGGGATCTTTTCTACACATTATAACAATCTTACACTTAAAAATCCATTACTGTTTCAAAAACCACATGTTTTAAATTAATTAGGTAGAAAGACAAACAACAATTTCAGTTATTTTGTTACAGTGCCCACAGCGTAATATGATTGGTAGTTTTTGATGAAAGATCTTTGCACTGATAAAGTCATCTGTTTTCATTTATTTTTGTTCTAAACAACCCATGCACGGAAGAGGGTGACCGAAGGCTAGATCTGTCCTATCGTGCTGATCCTAAATTGACTACAGATTATTCCACTCTGTGTGTGGTAGTGTTTGGCAAATTTCAGGAAATAGCTCTATCCAAACGAGTCTGTGCTGAAGAATATTAAGACGATAGCGAAATGATAGCAAGATATCACTTCTTAATTAATCGAATATTCTTTGCGGAATTCTTTATCATAAACAGAGCTGTCGATATGTAAAGTAACATTCCAAAATTGTACTTTTTACAAAAGAAAAATGCGAAAAACAGCCGGCAAAAATAAAAGACGAACTTAGCATGCACTGGCAAACCGTCCGATTGTTGACCCATGTATTCCAAGCTGTCATGACTAGGGCTTTTAGTCGCAAGATTTTTTTCATGGCTTTAGTTCAAGTTACTCTTCCTGAGTGAACTAAACCATGCTCGTCAAAAAATCCTTCGACGAGTTTCGTCACGTCGTGCAATTAGTTAATCATCAGGTGAATATCAGGATTTGTCGCACGATGTGACGTTAAAAGGGTGTTACCACATTATTAAAACACTTAGGTTATTGTATTTTTGTTAGACAAAGTAAACAAATGTAATGAGATGATGTCATGATGAAATAATTGTATCAGGGCTCAGACAGCACTGATAGTGAGATATTCTTGTCAATTTAAAGTTTAAAGTTGGAACTGATAGCACTGAAGAATTCAGTAACTGGATTGATTCAAAATCGTGTCAGTTTTATGCTGACAACCCTAAACTTTCTGGATAATGTACAGTTGTATTATGTGAGCAATCATCGTTCAAATGTCACGTCTTCGACGAGAGATCATTTCAGTCTCTTACCGCCATGCGTGCGCAGATGTTCTCGATAACCTTTATACTTCTATAGCGTTGCAAACTATTAAGAGAATCCACTAAGCTTTCCTTAAACTGCTTACAGAATATCCGGCATAAAGTGCTTTTGTAACCGAACTGCCGATTAGCTAGGCCAACTACTGGCTTTGGATTGAGAACGATTGATGTATATTTTACTACAACAAAAACAATACCCTTTGAATTAACGTTTTTAAGGCACTTGATGTATAATGGACAGAGTACTTAAGTACTGTAAAAACATCTAAAGTGTCCATTGAATTGCGTCTTGACATCGCCTTCCTGTGTGGTTTTGTTGAGGAGAGGGGAAGAGGTGGATTCTGGGCACTTAAAACTTGCGCACCTTGGAAAACAGTCTTAGGGGCTGTTTATATGGTCTTATAAGACTTGTCCCTGGCCTGGGATATATTTTCCCTGGGGAACACAAAACAAAAGAGTTAACCCTGTTACCAGGGAAAACTGGCCTTCATATAAACAGGGTGCGTTTGTCAAAGGACCAGTTTAACATTAATTTTGGACAAGAACGTATTCAACTCTTAGTTGAATCTTTTCCACCCGGAATGACATCAATTTTTTTTGTCCTGAGCTAAAACTCGGCGCGTGACAAACTCAACCCGCGGGACGAAATCAACGCACTCGAAGTTGTCCATAAAAATCGCTTTACCACCATTGTATTGTAAAGTAATTTTGATATTTTTGACTCATTTTCAGGTGTTTTTGTTGACGTTTGGATTTGTTGTTGGAGTCGAGGAATATGGTAAGCCAAAAACGTCGCTCTTTTCCGCAAAATAGCTTTCACCATTCTTAACCACAAAACTGCTTACCCCTCTCCCCTAAAACATACAATACATACATACAATCTCCCCACTCCCTCCTCATTCTTCTCTCGCCCTTTTGAATACTAAAGAAAGACACTGTTTTTAATTTTCAGTTGATCCAGATTGCGAGTTTCTCCTTGACCAACTCTCTCGCTTTCCTCCAAGTAACGCAATTGTCACGCATTGCTGCCATGGTACTGGAGTGCGTTACGAATGTATCAATGGTTACCAAATGGTCAGCGGTGATATAGAGAGATCTTGTAATGATAGTCAGATAACTGGAATTGAACCCAAGTGTGCTTTCCCTCCAGGTAAGCATTGTACAATAATAGATATATTACTCGCGCTCTGAATCGTCGAGAACAGTGTGTGATTACAGCACATGTGCATAGATGACGTCTATAATCTTACGCACGCTCTAAATGGTTGAAATGTTTCGATGAATATTATATAAAACAAATAGATTGAATTTTTCCGTGGGTCTATACTCTAATAAATGCCGAGAAGACGTTAAAATGTGGTTTCTCGTGGCGTACATTTTTGTGCTCACCACATTTTGACGTCACGTGTGCATCTATTAGAGTATAGACGCACGGAAAAAATGGAATCTGTTTGTAAAATAGCAGTACGCCTATAAATGTAAAAGGTAAAACACTAATATTTAGCATCAGTATTTCTTTCAGCACAAAGCTGATTTCCCAAATTAAAGAAGCCGACGGTACGCTCTTTAATCCCTTTCTCCACCATTTTTTCTATTCTCATTGATGTTTTTCCTCGCCCGAAAATACAGATATACTTAATCACAGACATGTTCAATTATTATGCCGAGGGGTGGTAGGCGGCGCCCTTAAACTTAATTAACAAAAAGAATTTCATTAACAAATTTGTAATATATCGAAGCATGCTACAAGCTGATCTCAATCATAATTACGATACGACTCACAGGCGACTAGGGTGTATTTTCGGAACGTTAAAATTGCAGCTCACCAGGCAATATTGAGAGAAACTGACATATCTGATAAACGTTACTTGTAAAAAACTAAATGAATTGTAAAAGATATTAAAAAGATCTGAGATTTAGACGTGCTAGCCAAACTGTAGTGATACACTCTTCAAATTAAAACAAATAAAAGTTCGTTTTATATCAAGTTCGACCGCAGTTCAACCCGAAGGCTTTTTGTAGTATAACCATGTTTATATATTTAAGTTTCCAATGTCTTCTAGCGCTTGCGCACTAATTGGGGGACACTGTACCCTCACACACACTACCACTATATTCTAATATTCTATGCATACAACTCTCAGCTAGTTCGTTTTTCCTGAGGGAGAAAAAACAGAGGACCCGGAGAAAAACCCTCGAAGCAAGGGAAGAACGAACTAACAAACTCAAGTCACGTGTGACATCCGGAAATCCAACGCGGGACCTCTCACCGCTCGGCCACCCTTGCTTCCCTTGGCTCTTGTATCGTTGCTTCTACCTCTTCAAGGGGTGGATGCCACCCCTTTCCCCAACTTTACCCCAGCAATACTGGTAGTCATACAACTCAGCTTGGCTTGGCTTCGGGGTCACAATAAATATGCAGATATGAGTGAAAGTAAGCGTACAAGCCACATACGCTTGTAAATGTTGTAACTGGACGTTGCGTCAAATTTACGTTTACGTTAAGCCTCTTCACTGGCGATCACCTCCCTATATCAACCTTTGCCGTTGTCCTAGAATTTAGTCAAACAATTTCTTTACCACTATAGAACAATGACCTTATCAAGTCTTTCTAGAGTGGCCATTGGAATCAGTGTTAGCCTTATATAAATAGCATCAGTTTTAGCCCCAAGCTAAATATCCAGCTCTTGTCTACAAGTAACGCTAAAACCTTACCATAAGATTAATTATATAAGATACGATGATGGTTTAGGCCTAAGGCCTTTATACTGATGGTGTTCGAGTCACTGAAGAAACGGGCGTTGAATTAGTGAAATCTATATCACCCTAATGCTACTGGCTAGGTACTACAAGGCTCTCAAACAATAGAATTTGACGTGCGCGCGGACGGGACCGTTTGCTTTCTGCTTTTGAATTCTATTGTTTAAGAGCCTTGCGCGCGATGTCGAAATTACTAAAAATAGCCTTAAGCCGCGGCTACACGAGCGATTTTTTGCTTGCACAGGCGACGCGATTTTCTGAAATGGTCGGCGAAAGGTGAAAATCGCGCGTGTAGCCATGCACCCTTGAACAAGCGACGCGACAGCTAAAAAAATCGCCAAAAAAAGTCGCGAGAATTTCAAAGAGTTGAATTTTTCGCGACAACGTCGCGGACTTTCTCTCTCGCGTAGCCACTCCGCGACTTTTTCTTCGCACTCGCGACGCGACCAAATTTCAATTCTTCCAGATTATTTTGACCGACAAAACCACGATTTGTTTATTTATATTTTTGGATTTCATCGCCAGCATTTATCGTCAGGTTTTGTTTCTTCGTGTAGCCACCACCGCGCACCGATCATTTCAGAAAATCGCGTCGCCTGTGCAGGCAAAAAATCCCTCGTGTAGCCGCGGCTTTAGTCGCCACGAATATTGCACAGACATCAATACTGAGTTTCGCTCTCTTAGTATTATGGTCTCTTGGTACAACTTATTGCAGTTTGTTTTTTTAGTTACCTCATGTGGCAATCCTGGTCCCATTGAATATGGATATTTCATTGGTTCCGACTTCAGTTTATCAAGTCAAATCAAGTATTTCTGCTACAAAGGTTTCAAAATGCACGGACACCCTCATAGAAAATGTATGGACAACGGATTGTGGAGCGAGCCTCCAAGATGTATATGTGAGTATTAGTCATTCAAATAGCAATTACGTAGGAGTGGAACAGGCGGGTAGGCAAAGGCTCTTGGGCAGGTAGGAAACCAAGAAGGCACGGTACTGAGGTAGGTGATCAGGCAAGCATGAAGACATTAAACGAACCAACTAGCGAATAAACGCACGAGCGATCAAGCGTGCGAACAACAAAAACGAACAAACAAGCAAGCCAACGGAAGAACAACCGAGCGAACAACAAACAAATATACAAAATACACGGCGCATAACGATTCCTTTCCTCTCTTCTAGTTGATGACGAGCTAGAGCTTGATATGACGAATGCAGCTGACGTCATCAGTACCAGTCTCCTTCAAAGTTTAACCGAACCACAGTGCGCAGACTCAGAGTCTGACTGTAAAACAGCTTCCATTTTGAATTCTAGACAAAAACGCTCGATCGATGTACATCACGGCGGTGGTCTGGACCTAGTGTTTATGTTCGATGGCTCCAGTTCTATCAAGAAAGACGAGTTCAAGATGGGGTTACGTTTTGCGCAAGAACTGATACGTGTTCTAGGCACAACCATACGTCGTGGAGGAATCAAAGTAGCAGCTCTTACATTCGCTAATAACATGAGAATAAACTTCGACTTTTCTTCCTCATCGATGCGTACTTTGAAGAAGATATGGTCAATTAGAAAACCTGGTGGATGTGGGAGCAATCTTGGTCGAGCCATGTTTCTTCTGCGCAAGCGCATTGCACCGTCAATTCGTCGAGAAAGCAAACGCGCTTTGTTCATAATCACCAACGGACGTCTTGTCCTGGGAACGAGTCACAAGCGCGCGGCTCGACTTTTGAAAACTGAAAACCGGTTTAGCGTGTTTGCCATTGCAATTGGTAAGAACCCGGATAAGGATGTGCTATCAACGTTGGTGTCAGATCCTGTTAAAGATCATTTTATAGCGTTAAAGGTGTACAGTGACGTGTTTAGCTCGGTGAAAAAAGCTATGACATCAGGCCGGAGAGGTAAGAACAACGTTCGATCTTTATTCCTACCAGGGAAGGGGTAGCCATGTTTGGGATGCCTTTTGGAAAGCTACATACAGCCGCAGCAATGAAATAAACAATTTATGCCAACCAGGTTCACTCGAACCCAGAGTTTTTACTAACTAGTCCATAAGAAGAAATCTGGGCAGAGTAGGATTTGAACTCACGACTTTCGAAGTTCTAGCCCGATTATCTACCGACTGAGCTATCAGCCAATCAAGCCCAGAATATTCTTATCAACTAGTAAGTAAAAATCTTACTTTCGAGTGCATCTGCTTAGAATTACATGTGTTTGTAAGTCCCTGAGATTGATTCTAACAGCAATTAAACATATCACCTCGTACAGCAACCAGCCCATTTCTCTTTAAAATCTTTCTACAGTCGCCACCAATTTACACCGGTGACACACATTTGAAAACACGGTGGAAATTTTAAGGTTATGAAATATGACTTTTGCTCCTTCCCCCAGACCAATGACAGTTGTCCAGTGTTTAGGTTCCAAGGCGCTCAGATTTTGTACCTCAACATTGAATTAATTGGGGGAGGGGGGTTATTCAATTTCAGTAACGTATTGGTAGTGAGGACCAATTCAGTAACTGCAAGTAACTGCAAATTTAAAGCAAAATGTGTCAATAAAATTGGTGGTGATTGCAGCCTCTGTACCGGCCTCGCTCCCCTTCCACCGCTCCCAATTTCTTCGAGTTCACGTTTCCTCGCCGTTGTAGATGGTGTAAAGTGTGGTATAAGTGGAACCAAACCGAAGTCGCGCTCGATACGCGGAAACAAAGCAGCTAGTGGGGTGTGGCCTTGGCAAGTTGGGATTTACTGGGACCGTAAGTACTGATATCACAAATATATAAGCTAACCCCAGCTAAATTTGACCAGAGGGGCGTAGCCAAAACACGTGGCAGCGTAGATAGTATTCGAAAATGTAGTCATGAAGCTCAAGGCACCATTAACAGTACTTGATTTAACTGAGAATTTGACTTCGTTAGAACAAATTACTATACCATGCCTGAAATAGGAATGGATTCTTATCAAATTTCCCATGCTACACGTAACATAGTACCCGAAAATATCGAGAATTATAAGACGAAAAGGTACTCAAAAATGAACTAAGACTGGAAACCCATAACCCCGGCATTAGCGGTGTCACCGTACCGCGGAGTCACGGCACCGGGGTGTCACCGTACCGCGGAGTCACGGCACCGCGGTGTCACGGCACAGCGGTGTCACGGCACCGCGGTGTCACGGCACCGCGGTGTCACGGCACCGCGGTGTCACGGTACCGCGGTGTCACGGTACCACAGTACCACAGTACCAAGTATCACAGTACCACAGTACCACAGTACCACAGTATCACAGTACCATGTACCACAGTACCACAGTACCACAGTACCACAGTACCACAGTACCACAGTACCATGTACCACAGTACCACAGTACCACAGTATCACAGTACCAAGTACCACAGTACCACAGTACCAAGTACCAAGGTACCACAGTACCACAGTACCACAGTATCACAGTACCATGTACCACAGTACCACAGTACCACAGTACCAAGTACCAAGTACCAAGTACCAAGTACCAAGTACCACAGTACCACAGTACCAAGTACCAAGTACCACAGTACCACAGTACCACAGTACCAAGTACCACAGTACCACAGTACCACAGTATCACAGTACCATGTACCACAGTACCACAGTACCAAGTACCAAGGTACCACAGTACCACAGTATCACAGTACCATGTACCACAGTACCACAGTACCAAGTACCAAGTACCAAGTACCACAGTACCACAGTACCAAGTACCAAGTACCAAGTACCACAGTACCAAGTACCACAGTACCACAGTACCAAGTACCACAGTACCACAGT
>JALIZF010000701.1:0-61584 GCA_029948255.1 Telmatactis stephensoni
TTGGAAGAAATTCACAACTTATATCACCGCTTGCCACCCCAAGAGGCAACATTGACACCGCCCAAAACGCCATCTTGGACCCCAAGACCAGAATGGGGACTGTCACCGAGTCCCGTGATGCGGCAAGAAAGCAGTATGCAAGAGAGTCCAATGTCTTGTGTTCCGCCCAAAACACCCTCTTGGAGTCCAATGTCGTGCGATCCGCCGAAGACACCCTCTTGGAGTCCAAAGTTTAACGAAAGACAACAGGAGCCATTATCCGATAGTGAGGACAGTGAGGCCGAGACCTTTGAAACACCCAAGTCCACTACCGGTAACGACAGCGACGATATGTTCATAACACCGAAGCCACGTCGAGTTGTACCTGAAACTCCAACCGTTTTCCCAGGCACCCAGAGAAAAAGGACGTTTCTAACCCCGAAGCCACGTCGAGTTGTACCTGCAACTCCAACCATTTTCACAGGCAGTCAGAGCAAAAGGAAAAGATCCAGCAAGTCACAAAGCTCTCAAGAATTAAGAGGTCAAAATACAATCCACACTTATTTTTCTAAGAAGCATTAGTTTTGTATTGCATGTAGTCTCGTTAGTTTCCAAGGTGAAAGATTAAGCTTGACTTAATATCAAAAAACAATTCAATTGATGTTACATATTTATGTATATTTCTCATATTTGTTCTCGTTTACTTTATATGACTCAAATTAAGTGTACATTGTAAGTTCACTATTATTTACTACTAGTTAATTAAGCTCAGCCTTATATTACTTGTCAAAAGCCTAAGTTCATGAATAATTTATGAGGTATGCCCTTATAGAAATTTGCTTTGTTAAATTTTAGAGTGATTGCAATAAACTCTTGAGATGAAAACACTAAATGTGTAAAAAATTTATAGGCATAAAAGCAACTCAATTAATGTTACATATTTATGTATATTTCTCATATTTGTTCTCGTTTACTTTATATGACTCAAATTAAGTGTACATTGTAAGTTCACTAGAGTACAAACACTAAAAGTGTGCAACATAAATAGTACTAAATAGTGCTAAATTATGCAAATTCTTTTGTTTTCTATTGTTTAATTAGTGCTATTTAGTACTAAATAGCACAAAGTATTGCACACTTTTAGTGTTTGTACTCTATTATTCACTACTAGTTAATTAAGCTCAGCCTTATATTACTTGTCAAAAGCCTGAGTTCATGAATAATTTATGAGGTATGCCCTTATAGAAATTTGCTTTGTTAAATTTTGGAGTGATTGCAATAAACTCTTGAGATGAAAACACTAAATGTGTAAAAAAATTATTGGCACAAAAGTAACAATGAATAGAGTGTCTATTAATCAACTATTTCATGGGTTTATTGCAATCACTCCAATAGAAGTACTAATAGCTCATTTGTTTATTAATAAACGTATAAAATCTTAACTTCAGACACTTTGAATTGTGTTTGTGTTATTTTGACTTTGTGAAACATTTTCGTGATGCCCTGTTTAATAAGGAGTTGGCTGTTCTTCCCTTTTGGAACACGTATCTTGGATTCCTCAGAATAGCTGTCCACTGTCCAAACCCATGTCGTCTAATGCCATTCTTCAAGTACTCATCCTCTTCGGGCGTAAATAACAGCAGTTTCTTTTTGCGATTGTTAACATCAGCAGCGGGCTCGTTTTTGGTTGGGTTCAGTGCGGTGTCGATGGTTTTGTCGTTGCTCGTGAGCTCTTTCTCGGGTGAATTTTTTGAACCATCGGACAGCCTTGAGCAAACGTCCTCGTCCAATCGGCATCCCCTTTCACCGTGTAATTTCGATAAACACTCGTGAGCTTTCGTGGCCACATCGCGAGATCGTCGTTTTTGATAATGCACTTTGGCCACGACGGAACTGTGCTTTTGATCTTCGGTAATCGATTCTTGTTCGTTACTGGTCAGTTGTTGATGACTCGTAGTCTCGACAATTTGGCGATATCGTGTTGGATGAATAAATTTGCCGGTAGCTTCAAATACCATTTTACTCATCAGCTGACCAATTTTCGTGTGTTGTCGTCCTTTTTGCGTCACGAGAACATACTCGCACATGGGCTTGAGAAGAGGACGAACATGCGCAATGTAAGAGTCCAAAACTTGCATACTAGCGTGAGACAGATATAACGAGTCGAATCCAAAACGGGCTGTCGTCTTGAATTTTTTCTGGTCGATGAAACCATCGTTGTTCTTGGCGGCTTTGACCATTTCCACTGTTAGATACTGATAGGTCATTGGACGCGATCCTTTGACTTTGATGAATAAATAAACAGCGACAAATCTGGTGGCAAAGGACAAGTCTGAAGGCGTGGCCTTTTTGGGCTTTTCTTTGCACAATTTGGTCAAAGTGTCGTAGCGCGGAAGGTGGTACGTGACCACGTGCAAAAGTTCTTCTAGCGAAGCCCAGTGTCCCTTAGATTCTAATGCATCGAGGTCTAGATCACTAGTCCACTGCAATCTCATCATTTTCGAAACTGTTTTGCGTGCGCGTTTCAAATACACTTCAGTAGACGTAAGATTTCGTAAAATCGTCTCCGAAGCAACACCAATCACTTTTCGAAAATCGATCAAGTCACTAATTGAGTCCAAGTACGCAATTCGACCAGAATGTCCAAGTCCCCAATCAGTCTGCATGGCGTCAACAAACTTAAAGAGAAAATTCGGCGAACTTAAACTAAAATCAACTAAATCCCAAGTCAACTCTTCTTCTTCGTCGCCATCTTCGCAGCAAAACTTAAGATATTTAAAACTTCTCCGTACAATCTGGTGCGTTTGTCTTTGGCTTTTACATCCACCGCCACTACCAGTAAGCCATTTTGCAAATTGTTTCCCAATCGTAGCATTAATGTCAAATGAAGCAACATACCTGGTTAAGCACTGTTCACCTTTTTCCAAGTCTTGTTGCTTTGGTTTAGTTTTGCTGATCTTACTGGGCTCACAATCAAAGTAATAAAACCAGGCATGCTTATTTTTGACGTGCTTTCTGCATCCTCTTTGAGATGAAAATCCTTCTCCGTGTGAACATTTTTCAACTGGACAGTGAAATAAACCATCCTTTTCGTCTTCTTCTAAGTGTAATCTCTTTGGTTTTGGCGAGGCGCCATCCTGCTCGGACCAGTCAATGTTACCCCTGGCCCGCTTACTCATACTGAACAGCGAGGGCACAAGACATAATTTTATGTATTTAGTCTCTAGGGACTAGTTAATCTAGAGGAGCCAATCACAACTGCGCAAACTAGGGCATGTTCAAACATGTCTGACTTTTTTGCTGAAAGAGCACGTTCAGAAATGAACGTGGGCATGTTCAAACAAGAATGGACATGTTTAAATATGAATGGGCTAGTTTAAACATGAATGGGCAAGTTTAAACATGAATGGGCAAGTTTGAACAAGAACGGGCAAGTTTGAACAAGAACGGGCAAGTTTGAACAACAATGGGCAAGTTTGAACATGAATGGGCAAGTTTGAACAAGAACGGGCAAGTCTGAACAACAATGGGCAAGTTTAAACGTGTCCATGCATGACCAGACATGTTTAAACTTGTATAATCTTGTTGAAACACGTTTGAGTTTGTTTGAGCCAAAAACATTCAAAAGGAACGATCGTTTCCTTTCACTCGATCCCATCACGTTCCTATCATGAAAAAGGAACATTCGTTATAAAGGAACAAACGTTCCTATTCAATAAAGGAACAAACGTTCCTATTCAATAAAGGAACAAACGTTCCTATTCAATAAAGGAACAAACGTTCCTATTCAATAAAGGAACAAACGTTCCTAATCAAAATAGGAACAAACGTTCCTATTCAAAATAGGAACAAACGTTCCTATTCAATAAAGGAACAAACGTTCCTTTTACCTGAAAAGGAACAATCGTTCCTATGTAGATTAAAAAGGAACAATCGTTCCATTTTACGCAAATGGGAACTGTTTACGTAGCAATTAGGAACAATAGGTCCGATTTTGACCAAACAGGAACAAAAACGTTCCGATAACCGATTTTTAAGTTCCTCTTCTAGGTTTTTGTAGGACCGAATTTGACGTTCAGATTTACCTCAAAGGAACTAAAACAAAAACTCGCGGAACGTTCCTTAAATGCTAAAATGATCATCACACTTCTGAAACTAAACAGTAAAACGTTTTAACACCAGAAGCATGACTCTAAAACTCAAAACAAGCTGTCGATTCAGTTTTAAAGAAAAGCATGTTGCGAAGCGCGAAAAAAAGACTATCATTGATTTAGGGAAATGGTGATGATGATGGTGGTGGAGGTGGAGGTGGTGGTGGTGATGGTGGTGGTGGTGATGATGATGATGGTGGTGGTGGTGGTGGTAATGGTGTTGGTAGTGTTGCATGATTGGTACTTGAGACAATTATGTTGGATCTCTTAGTCTATACTGGTATAGATGTGGGTCACAGGTAACATAGTGGGTCACAGGTGTGGTAGGTGTGGTATAGGTGTGGTTCAATTTTGTGATAGGGTCACACTAATTTTGTGATCATTTTTCTTTTAGCCTGGAGGGAGAAAAGTGTTTGTTGATGTCGGATATACAAGAATTCCAACAAGAAAAAAGTGCATGGGAAAAAGAAAAAGGTGAAATGATAATGTCACTTGCTGAGCTGGAAGCTGAGAATAATGAGCTTAGACAACAACTCAAAGATGAGTCAGAAAAGGTAATTCCTACCTAGTATACAGTACCTTTTCCTCAGTAATAGTTGGAGAACATAAACCACTCAAACTCCCTACTCATTTGAACATCAGATTTCTACTGAATCAGTGAGTGGAGAAGTTCAAGCAATAAAACAGGAACTTGACAGTGTACACAAAATGTTAAGACTGAAGGATGAAGAATTGGAGACAAACAACAAGATTTTGCAAGAAAAGCAATCCCAGGTATCTACTTGTTGCACAAGAACTTTTTCCCTTTTGACTGCATCATCATCATCATCAACACAACATCTTCACTTCCAACAACATAAACACCATCATCAACAGCATCACAACTAAAATATCATCAATAACCATATCAACAACTTTATCATCAGCACAAACATCAACACTAGCAATAACAACTACATGTACAGCAACCTCATCTCACCACCAGCACCACCACCACCACCACCACCACCACCATCATCAACAACACAATTACAACAACAATAACAACTAAATCAGCATCAACAATAAAAACATCATCATACAACAACACAACAACAACAACAACAAAATCAACAAACAACAGCAACATCTTCATCTCAACACCACCAGCACTAGCAATAACAACAACAACGTCATGATCATCAACAAAAAAACAGCAACAATAGAAGCACCATCTTTATCACTTTTGATCATTAGCATGATCATCCTCTTTACTGCTTACATCTTGTTTTTGTTATACCAATGACCATTACTTTTTCCTGCCACCTTTATTAAAACTTCACACATTGAAATTTTGATATTAAAAGTAATTAATGAAATAACATTTCAGAGTTACTGCCTTGCTACAAACATCCAAGAGAATCAACTTTTAAACAAAATAAATTTGTTCTTGCAAAAAGGTAAAATTTAAAACTAAAAGCAGTATCTAAATTTGATAATGATACATCAAGACAAGCCAATTTGTAATCAAAAATAGATTTCAAACTTTGTAAATTAACTTAGTAAATTACCTTAAACCATAACTTTGTTCTAAAGGAAATATCAAAGTCAACTCTAAACTTGACATCTAATCTCAATGTTGTCTTTAACACCACTGCAAGAAAGTGAGGAGAGACTTAAAAGCAATTGTACCCCCTTCCCCAGCCACTCCCTAAAAGTCAATGTTGTTTATTGTACCATCTCGTGTGGTTTAGTAACTGAGATGCTATGTGTTTACAGTTGAGCAAATTAACTGGGGAAGCTGCTGAACTCAGAAAAGGTTTTGCTGATATATCGTCCAAAACATCTTCAAGGTTTGTTTTATTTGTCTGTTTTATTTGTTTTGTTTGTTTTGTTTGTTTATTTATTTGTTTGTTTAACAACTGTGGATATAATCAAGTGTTTTTTGCATAAACAGGAGCCTTGTTATATCGTCTTTGGGTGATCAGTTAGAGCAACGTAACAAGAGGATTGCTCAGTTGGAGAATGAATTGTTTGCTAAAAGTCAACAGGTAAACATAAATGAGGTGTTTGTAGCAAAGAGGTTTAATGACTTTTCAACAAAAAAAGGTCACAAAGAAAGAATTTCACCAAGCCCTAGAGGGGTGTTCGCTTACGGCAGGTTTCCGTTAGTTCGATCCTGACGTCCAGTTCTCATTGTCTCTCATGTCTAATAATGAAATATTATATCAATTATTATAACATACTTGAGATATAACGCGCGCACTGATTGGTTGCCTACCGTGTTTATCGGCACAATTAGAAATATTTCTTTATAAAAGCAATATAAAACAATTGCTTATGTCTCTGTACTGTGATATAAACACTGGAAGATGTAGAGCACTCGAAAAGCAGGCCATGCCTTGAGTTTCTAAGTCTGCTTTTTGAGTGTTAATATCACAGTACAGTGACATGCGCGCGCGTTTTATATTGCTTAATTATTACTAATTGTGTCTATTTTATTTAGTTTGAGGAACTAAGTTCCCGTCACACCAAGCTTGAAACAGATCTCAGCCAGTCAAGCTCCGAGGCCCTCCAATGGATTACTAGTGATAGAAAAAGACTAGAAGAGCAGAGGGAAATTCTTAGGGTACTAAATATCTCTTTTATTCTTGCCTCTTTCTGTGTTTATTACGATAGTTTTCATACGAGTGTGAAACGGACCGCGCCGCGCCGTGACCGTGTCAGTGCCGTGTTGTCTATAAAAACACGCGAAATTCCTGCTGTAACCGTGCCGTGTCTTCACAGTCATACGAAACCTATTCTGGAGGGTGGCTTTCTGTTGTGAACTCGCCCTTTTCGATTGTCTTTCTATTCTGTTTTTCGTTTTTCTATATTTTTCTTTTTTCTTCCCATTCATTACCTCGTTTCATTCAATATTTGTCCAGGCTCAAGTTCTTGATCTACAGTGCCGACTAGGTGGCGAAGAACAACAAGGTTTATCAAGTGATGAAGAACTAACGACAATGAGACAAGAAAATACGAGGCTTGTGACCAGAATAGATACGCTAATGAAAGAGAGAGACTCAGTGTTGCAGGACTCGGAAGATCTCATGGAAGGAATGCAAGTATGAACATAGCTCGATTTACACGCCAACCTTTTTATTTTATTATTTTTGACCGGCACAGCACCCGTAATTATCATCATGTGGACAGAAAATTTGTTCGTCTGATAGGGGTGCTGTACCCAAAATATATAATGGGTTTGCATGCCACGAGCTTTAGACACTTACTGTGTACCGTGACCTGAATTAAATGAAATCTGTAACGTGTTTTCTCATTCCTTTCGCACGTAAGGTTGTTTTCTCAAGCTGGCGCGCGGTCTTCCTTTTGCGAAGACACTAATTTCCTGTTTCTACAATACAGTGTTTGCATGTATATACTGATTTATCTTTTTCCTGAAATATATTATCTCAGCAATTAAAAGAAGCCTTTGAAGACGAGATTGAAAGAAGACTGGAAAAAGAAAGAGAGCAATTTGTGACGCAACAAGAAAGTGTCAGAGAGGTAAAGAAATGCGTTTGGATTTGAAAGTGTTTAACATAATGCTGATGCATCTTTGAATTATTCCAGGAACTCAAACAGTGCATCACGGAAAAGAGCAAATTGCAAGGTAGGGAGAAACACTAGGGGACATGTTGCACAAGAAGCAGCAGGGACTGACGTGCTCCTGGATAGTGTTTCCCGTATGTACTGTACATAATATCCAACCAGTTCGATGCGATGGTGCTTGTTCCGGAGACAGAAAAGGATTATTCCGTATCAACCATTTTCATTCAAATCACTGGAATTTACCAAGATTTGTCCCATTAACGGCATCTTCCTGGAGGAAAGGATGGCACAATTGGTTAGTGCGTGGCCTTCGGTGAGGTCCCGAGTTCGATTGCCAGTGACCTCACATCCTTGTTTCAAGTTCTTTCCTTTCCGTGTAGCTTCAGTTAGCTTTAAATGCCCGTAAAATGGAGCACTGATGGAGAGAGGGGGGTAAAGAGCGCACGGTCCGCCTCAAGTTTATTAGTCAATTTGTGACTATTACGAGCTACCGACGTAAAATAAGGACTCTTTACCTTTACCTTTAGAATGTCTTGCCACGAATCATGTAAACGGAGTTTTAGTCAGTTTATAAGTATCCTTTCTGGAGATCAGAAACAGATGCTCAAATTTCTCTTTTCTCTTTAGAAAAACACAAGGATCTTCTTGAATTACACAAAAACCAGGATTTGAAATGGTAACCTACTACACTTAGATCTCTAGCTAATCTAGTAATATTGATTCCTTTAACTATTTATCGTGTTTTCCTCTTCACAGCAAAAACTTGGAGTTTGAACGAGATGAGCTTAGAAGACAAGTTGACGAGTTGTGTGAAAGCAGAGCAAGAAGTGAGGAGTACGTTTCTGTTTATTCTGCTTTATACTGATAGTTCATTGGTATAATGGGTGCAGATTTAAGGGAAGCCTTGACTTGTCTTTGTTATCACTTTTTTAGGAAGTCAATTCAAACTGATGTAACACAGCCAAGTCCACGACGAAAAGAACAAAGAGGCAGAAGAAGGTTTTAATACAACATTTTTAGTTACTCTTTGAGTCCATGACACCCTATGCTGACACTTGACCTTTGTAGTCCACACACCCCGTATCAATCGCCCCACCCTATTCTCAAGCTATTGAGGTATTTTAGTCACATGGATTGTCGTAAATTATTGACATACAATACAACATTGCACGTTATGTTGTTTGTCATCTCTACGTTGCGCGCAACGCTTTGTACTTGGCAAATGCTGATAGCGTTAGAGAAGTTGGATCGAGCTCTAGAGCAGATTTCGTATGAGTGTGAAACGGACAGCGCCGTGCCGTGACCGTGTCAGTGCCGTATTATCTATAAAAACATTCGGAATTCATGCCGTAACCGTGCCGTGACCGTGCGGTGCTGTTTTCACAGTCATACGAAATCTACTGTACTTTTGCAACGTTGCGCGTCGCTAGTCGAAAACTTAGTGTCAACTACCAGTCACGCCATGTAACACTGTTGCGGGCAAAGTTGCATCCAAAGTGCTGTCATGTATTGTCATGTGTGTACTTTGTGTTATAAACGCACGGTTGTCATAAATACTTGTATAATACACTGTACTGTCACACACTACCATACATTCTAATATTCTGTGCATACAACTCTCAACTCATTAGTTCATTTTTACGAGGTCACTTTTACATACAATGCAGTAATTTCATTTTTCATTTTTTAGGAGTAAAAGTGTTGGTGTTATTGTACCAATTGTTTCTCTCGACGGAGAGGAAGAAGAAGAATCTAACAGGTAACAAGTTTTCACAAATTGTTGCCTCGTTCCCTAACACAATGCCTAAATAAGTTCCTGTTAAACAATTTATCTCAACACTTTTTCCAAAAAAGTCCCGGGATAAACACTGCGCTAGAACGAACTTCATTTTATGTGTGGATGTATTCCATATATATGAGTGCGTTGTGCCTTTAAATTGTTGTGCCTTTTTATGCGCTCCAGATATGCGTCCATAGGCAAGCTTGCTTTTTGATCATTGTGCAACGAATTTATTGCCTTAATCAAGAAACCACTTGTACATTTAACACTCTTTATTCTCCCCTCACTTTTTTACCCAAAACCTGTCCCTTCCTCAGTAACGTTTGTTTTCGTAACAAAGATGATGTTTTTTTACAGCTCTCCAGATGGTTCGCCCAATTCCGGTTCATCAAGGCATAAAAACTCTTCTTGATTCACTGGACGAATGAAATGAGGTGTTATTGAGTATCTCTCCCATAGTGGTTGAGCAGAGAAGCATTTCCCATGGCTTTGTTCCCCTTTTCTCCTATTTGCATTTTTGGGGCGTTTACATTCGTGTTAAAATGGAATGAAAAACCCGCGGGGATCGAACGCAAGTATAATGGTCATCCCAGCACTCTTAAAATGGTTCACCACTCAGGAGAAACGCAATAGGTCTCCTTGTCGTGGTTAAGGACATTGGTGTAAAGGAAAAAAGATTCAAGTATTCAAGAATTTGAGAGACCTTTTTGGTTCTTGTATTCCTAATTTGTGCAAAAAAGTGATTGAGTGACCAACATGAACACAACCATTCCATGGACGTACTATTGGTTTATTCGTTTTATGCGGCGAAGAGAAGACGCGTGCATAGACAACTAATTTATCACTGAAGTCGCTAGTTATTGCTTTGCAAGGTTTGATCTTTCCAACAGAAGAATGACATTCACATGTGACACTCAACAGATTGGAAAATATATATTATGTACATCACACTGTGTGTTAAAGAGAATGTATTTATTAATTAAATTACCTTTTATCACTGTATCAAGATTCGAAAGCATTTACCGAAATAGTCTTTGACAACACTTAATTCTTCTCCTTCCATTTGTCTTTCGTTCGTTCCTTTTTTTCGTTCTTTCCTCAATTCCTTCCTCTCTCGCCCTCTCTATCTATCCTATTTATTTTCTTCCTTCTCTCTTTTTCTTTCTGTCTTTCCTTTTCATTCTTGCTTAGTTGAAAGACGTTTTCCGCTGTCAATTTAACGTATGGCACATTGCAGTCTCCCTTCTAATATTCTTTCTTTTCGTCATCTCGTACCAGTGTTCTCGTCCACTTCCATCTGCGCGGGCACTGAAATTAACTTCCCCAATAGGCTCGTCGCTTAGCAACAGGTCATAGTTCATAACCCTGACAGTTATTGAGTAGTCTTGAATTCTGTTAGAGTCGACGTGAAAGAGGAAGCCTTTGTTCCATACTGGATTTGCTGTACGTTTTCGTTTGGTTTGTCGCGTTTCCAGAATTTGGTCATCAATGGAGAGGATGACTTGGACGTAGGGCGCTAATTACAATAAAAGTCGATGATTAGAAAGCAGAAACCCTGAAGCCTAGTTTTTACCAGCCACGGAAGCATCATACGCAGATATGCACTGCCCATTGTTTTCCCACGAAATGCAACACTGAGTCTGCGTATGTTGCCTCTTCTTCTGCTTCCATCGCTCGTGAAAACCAGACGCGCGCACACATAATATGCACCTGTATCACGCGCGTTGTTACAGAAAATGCTGGCTTGATTTATATACCCTAAAACCTAGTTTTCACGAGCGACGGAAGCAATATACGCAGACTCAGTGATGCACCCAGACGCACACATGTAACACCTGTATCAACAATAGACGACACCCTCGTAACCGATATATAACTCTGTATGATGGACACTCTGGCCGGACAACTCGATAGACATCCTATAAGCTGCATGACACTGCTATAGTAAATTACATATCAGGGGTAGGAACCACCGTACCACGCCGTACTGGGACCACGCGCATGTACAAAGTGCCGTGATACCATAAAACATGACAAATTCCTGCTGTAATATTAATTTTGCCGAGAGTGCTCTCTCAACAGACAGAGCTCGATCTAGTACGGACATTCAAACCTCTAATTATTTTCCTTCACAAACCCGTTGCTGGAGACTCGGCTGGCGTCGAGTCCCTGAGGGTGCGCCAAACCCAGCCCACAAAAAAGGTGACAAAGGAGACTCCTTGCGCTTGTTAAAATCTGCTTATACCAACCTATTATCTTGATTTTGCTTCTTCGTGTTAGGTTAATTCCCTTTAAAACAATAACACTGATCCTGCTTGCTTGTTCCTCATACCGTAGTGAAATATGCAAGAGCCTTGCTCTTCCAAAACCGGAGCATCCGTCTGACATCGACTAAAGAGAATTAAAGAGAAAAGGTTTTACTCGGCGGATGCGACGTCGAGTTATTCGATATGGTCTTAGAGTTCACACCATATGTAACATTTCCTATAACTTTTTTGCACTGAATTATTTCGCGCAATATTTACAGGTTATTCATGGAGTTCTACTTCTGGAACATTGCGAACAACATTGCTGAAGTCGATCGACACACTGTGCAACTGTGTTGCGTGCAACATTGCAGGGATAGACATACGGTGCAACTGTGTTACGCGCGTTGCAATTGTCGCAGAAAATGTTGCAGCAAATATACATCCGGGCCTTTGCAGTTGCGCGCAACAGCTACAGGTTTACGATCGAGTTCTATTTCTGCAACTGTTTCTGAAACGTTGCATTGCGTGCAACTACACACGGTTCAACTGTTGTATGTAATGTTGCAGAAAAATTGCATGGTAACAACATGGAACTTATTTTACTTGAAATGTTTTCTTTTCTGTCAACGAGATAACTTCATTGATTATCCTGCGTTTTCTTTGTACACGTGAACAGAAAACGAAAGCATTTCAAATCATAGCACAAGTATGGACAATGTCACAGAGTTAAACAATACGAGTTGGAATGTCCTTAACTGATGTAGACTTTGATGAGGTCATGTGATAAGAGATTTAAAGGGATTCTTACTACAAGAATGACTTTCCTTTAATTATATTCAACAAAAAATTATAATAATCTTAATAAAATACAGGTTTTGTTGTACTCACCGGTGACCACATACACCGCCATAAGATGGTTACATTCATAGGATCCCAATTTATGCCTTCAAAGGGAACAGAAGTGTACCCCAGAAGTTTGCCCCTGCTAAACCTATCATACACATAGATGCCAATTCGAAGTGTTATGTCCAGCAGTTCTCTAGGCGAATACCCAATAAACTCAAATGTTTCATTAAAAATTGGCTGCGAACCCCGCGTTTGTATTTCTGTATCGTACATATTGTCAATATCTGGTAGAAGTTGAAAGCGTATTTGTGTTTTAGGACATCTACCGTACCAACGCACAGGGACATTCAGGGCGCAGATAATATGAATGAACAGACGATTACTGTGGTAATTGTAAAATACTGAGAATTGTAGCATGCATGGATTTCCGCTAAAATCCTCTTCTTCGCTTGCGCGGTTGACAGACCCAGTGGAGATGATTGAGTCCTTACGACAAGCGTCACTGACACAGCGAAGTTTTTGTAGAGATTCTTCAGGTGTTTCACCCGCTGTGATGTCCAAGTCTTCATATTTTGTAGAAATTGATAAGATATGTTTTATCCATTTTGCGCACTTTCGATGAATTTTAGCTCGCACGCAAAATCCACAAGTTATGATCAATATCACGGCAAAGAGAATTCCAACAGATACACCAGTTATAACAACAACGGTCAAGGAACCTAGAAAAACAAATTGGAGAAATATGTTACACTGAAATTAATAGTCTGCGAAATAAATGTTTTAAGAAAATCTGAAAAATTATTTTGAATTAGACGAACCAATCATTCTTCTTGAGGACTGTCCAAAAATATTAGTTCTGTAATATTATTGGTGTCAGCCGCCTCTTCCCCATCTCCAGATCTGGAATTTCTCCTTTGTGGAGCATTTCCAAAATAACCATCCCTAGGGGTCCCCCGTGAAGGTCAAAATAAATCTATCCCAGAATCCCCTTCACAGTAGCATACGGGATCTTTGTAATTCAGTAAGCGAGCGTCGGCCATCTTGAACATTTTGGATTTATATACCAGTTTGTGCTCGAATTTTCGCTAAAAACACACTGAAAATGCCTGTTAAAGGAGGTATAAAGGGAGATGATATCGGGTAAGATTATGTTCTAGCATTTTTTTACTTAATTTCAAAGTTTAAAGATTGTTATTTTAAAGTATACGTTATTCATTGTTGGGCATTTCTAACACGAGGTGCGTTGTTTCGCAGAAAAATCTTTGTTGGAGGTTTGGCGCCTGTGACTGATAAAGGTAAGACTAGATATATTATAATTCCTTCTTTTTGTCTTTCATTC
This sequence comes from Telmatactis stephensoni, assembly GCA_029948255.1. Lineage (NCBI taxonomy): Eukaryota > Metazoa > Cnidaria > Anthozoa > Actiniaria > Isophelliidae > Telmatactis > Telmatactis stephensoni. Next base: position 13,915 of record JALIZF010000701.1, read on the forward strand.
TAACTTATTGAATGTGTTCTTATGTATATTTAGGAAACGGGCAGGTTTTTTAGTTGTTTAATTAGACGCGTCCCTCTTTGACCCTTTGCTCTGGAATAGGAAGTTGACTAGCCCGTGAAAGGAGGTCGAGAACATTTTGTTTGATGAATTTTCAGAAGTGGACGCGTTTCCCTTTACGATATTACAACGCTAAGTAAATTCTACGGCGTTTTATAATCTTGAATGTAGTAGTTTGATTCTGAAGAAGCGAGTACTCTGATTACATCATTTGTAATTTGCTCATCAGTCGTCAATGTAGAACTACAAGAAATACAAGGGTTAACATGCCAAATAAAGTTATAATCTTATAACTATTTACCCAATATATTTACTCATATTAGCCATTAACTTCCAACAGACAAGATGCAAGCCTATTTTGAAAAATTTGGACCAGTTGTTGATTGTGTTTTAATGACAGACCAATCTACTAAAAATTCAAGGTGAGGCATCCTTTTGGTAAAAAAAATTATTATAAATAATGATGATAAATTTCCTAATCGGTTTTCCAAGCTGTGACCATTTGGTTGAGGGGAAGTAGTATGTTTATGTAAACTGCCATGAAAAGTTGTATAGCGCCTATTTCATTTGATTGGGAAAATGGCTGGTTTATAGATTTTTTCGAATGTTCTTATAGACATTACGGCACTGACATGGTCATGATACAGCACAGTAAGTTTCCTACTCATGAAAATGGCCCTAAAAGACAACTTATCAACAAAGCTTGCAGCACTGTATTATTTCACATATATTCCTTGTCTTGGATTTGAAGTCAATGAGTGACTTTAAACCCAGGGTTAACACTAATGGTTTTATTTAGATTTAAACCTGGGTTAGCACTAATCAGCTTTCAAACAACTTTGGCCTGGTAGTTGGAAAGTGGTCTGTCACTAACCCTGTGTTAAGTCTAAAGAAAACATTGGTGTTAAACCTGGGTTAATGCTATTGTTGTTGGATGAAGGGAAATGAGGATAATTTATCCAATGTAGCACTATCTATCCTTTGTGCAGCCAGATACCCAGGAGTGAGTCAGTGGCAAGAATTTTTACTTTTCATCAAAGTAAAAAAGTTTTAGTCTTGTGTATGAAATTCAGCAATAAGCTAATAGCTGTGACTGGTAAACTGGTGGTAAACTGGTGCTTATATACAAAAGGTTAATGCCTAGGTTCATATTTCAACATTATATTTTCATCCAGATGTTTTGGATTTGTAACATTCCGTGATCCAGAAACAGTACAGAAAGTTGTCAATGAAAAAGATCATCATTTGGATGGTAAAAAAGTAAGTAGTCGAATTTATGGGTTTTTGTGGGACTCTTTATTATTGTGTGGTTAGGAATTGTTAAAAATGGTTTTCATATCACAGTATAAGCAACGGCATTGTCAGATGTTTTTGTAGACACAACAACACTAACACGATGACAGCATGGCATAGTCCACTTCACTGTCTTATGAAAACTTTTAATATTATATTGAAATACTTCTGTTATACTATACTTGAATTTGCATCAGAGATTTCAGATGAGTGTTTATCCTTCAATTTATTGATGTTTATTTTATTTCCCCAAAGATTGACCCAAAGCCTGCTGTACCAAGAGGATCAGGACAGTCCATGCCAATGGCTCAGTCGGTTAGTTTCTTAATTAATAGTCAAAGTCAGACTTCTCCTTGAAAACTCAATGACTCGGGTTCTGTTCTTCAAGAAATGAAAAGTGCTAAAATCTTGAGAAAAACATTCAATTTAACCCAGTGTTAGCGCTAATCCACTTCAGAACAATAGGTGCTCAGGAAATGAATTTAGGGTAATATCATCAGAGGTCAGCTTACATTGTTTTGCCACCCTTTAATTTAGGATTCATTCTGACTGATTTTCCTTGTATCATTGATAACTGTTGTAATAAATAATCTTTAATCTTTTCAGAAAGTAAACAACAATGATTTGAAAATCTTTATTGGTGGAATTGCCCACAACACTTCAGAGGAGGATATTGAGCAATACTTTTGTCAATTTACCAAGGTATGAGAGACTGTGACTATCAGAGAACTTTTGTAAACAACTATACATGTATAGTAATTGTCATTGGTATTCAAAGGTTGAGTAGAGATACTGTTTACATGGATGTATATTAGCAGTCATCAATTCATGTCGCCTGACCACGTGATTTACAGTCCTTCAGACAAACTTAAGAAATATTACTAACTTGTCTGGCTGACTTTTAGGAGTTTTTTAAGTTCTTTTTCTCACATATGTACCAAGTTGATGAGTTTGAAAAAAAATGACATGGTGGTTTGCATTATATTTTCATTGTCTTATTAAGAAATTTGAAAAGATGTTCTCTCTGTATTCATGTACAATATGAACAATGCCATTATTTCAGCTGAATGAATTCATTGTCTAGGCATGTCAGAAGAGAGAAATTCGGCTTTATTTTCATTAGAATGTAACACCCAACCAGGATTCCATGTAATTATTGCCCTTCTCAGGCGTTACCTTTGAACTGTTCGCCACAGTTTTGAGGTGTCAAGGGGGGCATATAAGAATTTCTCTAAACAGGTACAAAGCTGTGTCCACTATTTAGTACAGCTTGTCAATTTTAGAGAAACACTTTATTCTGGTACATTAGATCAACTTTGAATAATAGAGTATATGAGCATTAGCATATATTAAAAATATAGCCAATTAGACTACAAATTCTGTATGGCTAGAAATCAAGCCTAACACTGTACTTTGAAAGTCCTGCTTTACTTTACTCATGGCAAGATTTTCAGATAGTTTGGTCATAATATAATTTGTGTACAAATAAGTTCTTTTGAATTTCAGTGCAAAGGTGTACAGCTGATAAGAGACAAAAATACCAGCAAACTAAGAGGTTAGTAAATAAACTCAATCATTAATTATTTTATAGCTTTTATCAAATTTTAAAATAAAACTATTTTGAAAAAAAGATAAATGGTTAATTCCACACAAATGCCTCATCTTATAAGGGTCAAGGGCATATTTCTTGAAATACCTGATAACTTAATGGGTCTGTTAAATTATGGAAAAAGTTACAGAGTAAACATTATTAGCTACAGCTAATTGGCCCATTAAACTTAGCATGGTATTAAGAAACACTGGTATGACTTGCAGCTAATTACAAAGTTACAAAATTGTCCTTTTGATCCTCATCTTTTGAAGCATTTTACTCTTCAAAAGTGTAATAATATGATTGCTTATATACTTGATATCTTTTGGTTCAAATAATTACAGTTTTATTGTACACTGTATATCTAAAACTCATGAAAGGAAAGCAAGTTATTAAAGAAAAAAATAGTGTTTAATGTCAGATTGTATGTGAATGGAATTTGGCTAGTTTTTGGCTTCCAAAGTGTTTTGTCGTAGCTTCATTTCATGGGTTTTGAGCTGACAGTGATTATACATGTACATGATATAACTATTAAGTTATTAGGGTTGTACTCTTCACAACAGTTATTTTAGTGCCTTATATATAGCTACTAATAGCATTGTCGCTGAGAAAAGCCTAAAGCCTAAAGCTTTGAGAGCTGGAATCATGAAATTTTATTTTTCACCGTGACATTATTACAATAAGAAACTCACTGTATGCCTTGCAAATTCTACAACTTGGACAACATATTCCTTAATTTCTTAGATAGCCTACAGCGAAGTTTGTTAGTAAACAAAAGATAGTTGAAAAACTTTAGCCTTTAGGCTTTTTTTCAGCGACAACATTAATTGAAATAGCTATATTCTCATGTTATTTTTACCTAAGACAATTCCTTAAATATTGTAGCTGCTATTTTGTGAAGAAGTACATCCCATAAACATTTATTATAAAATGTAATACTAACTCAGTTTATTACTCTTACTATTTTAGATGCAACAATACTAGTTTATAAACCTTATATGTTCTTCAGTGCATTATCCTCGTAACTGTGGTTTCTTTGTCTGTTCTTGTGTGTGTGTTACATGTATGCCAAGCATCCATTTTTAGTACCAGAAATACTAAGATCTCAAAAGTTTGCATTAGTGAGAAGATTTTTAGTTATAATTAGCTGCAAAAACTAGAAGACTTAATCATATATGTACTAATACTATTTAACCATAGAGGTTTACCATCTAGTTGTAGGATTAAAACATTAGTAACTTAGCCGTCATATTAAGCTTTAGCTACTTGGGTCTTGGCAAACTTTTTAATTTATCTTTATCATCTTGTGAAGTTTTGTTGTTGTTGTTGACACTGTGGTTGTTGTTATACCTTTCTGTTATATTATGTTGTCTAACATTTAACTAGTGTTGTGTAAATGTACTATATCTATTAATACTTCAACTTACGTACATGGGTCTATGTATTGGTAACAGCTTGGTCGACAGTGCACCACCACCGAGGGATCCCCTGTAATTAACATATTCTACTATCCTATTGTGTTATGGTAGGCTTTGGGTTTGTAACATTTGAAACAAAGGAAGATGTAGACAAGGCAGTTGAAGCACACTTTCATCAAATCAATGGAAAAATGGTGTAGTTAGAGCTCCTTAAATACGTCAGGAATAACCATTGTATTACAAGTTCTTTTCTAATCATGTCAAAATACAATTTTTTTTTGGTGTTGCTTTGTTTTCAGCATGGCGGGGTCGTGCAGTTGTTTTGATTTTCCTGTTGCGTGACCAAAATACATGTGTTACACTTAGACAAACTGTAAGAGTGAAAAATTGATTGCTCTGAAAAGCAAATGAATTGAAATCCAGACTTGATTTGAAAGTAGGATTGGTTTGCAATGGTTATTGCTGTAATTTTGGTACAGTATTGTATGTTTATGGTTTTGCATCCTTGTTTTAACTTTTCTCTAATTTTGAACTATGGTGTTTCTATATAAAGTGGGTACAACATTAATGGATGGGATACTATTGAGACACCTGGCATGCTGGAATCTAAATATACATTGCTCTAAATTCCTGAAAAAAGAAAAAAAAAGCTGCAGTACTGTACCAAAATTTGTTAACTTCTTGAATGTGTAAATGCAATTTGTTGTTGATGCACTTCAAAAGCTGTGTTAAAATGGGGTGGTGAGGTGTATTGATATTTGGTAAGTTAGATGTTAGTTTAGCATGCTACATATTTTAAAGGGGTATTTAGAAGAATATATATAGAAGATTTAGAAAAGAAATTTTTGAAGTGCATCAAAACAGAAATATTGCATTAAGGAGAATTCAATTGTTGAATTCTGTTTTGGATGTCATTTTATTGTGAAATTCCTACAATATATTCTAAAAAGTTTGAATTCTCCTTCAAGTTGTATTGTTTATGTGTCTGTATGTACAGTTATTGTCATTGTTATTGAAGTCTGTTGTAAAATTGTAAATTGTTTTCAGTGTATATATTCCAACTAAAAAGTTTAACCATACAGAAACAGAGCTTTACAAATAATTCTAATTAGAATCCAAACTTAAAAACTTAATTTACCAAAATGTTTAGCCTGATTACATATTAGCTGTAATTTAGCTAAATTAGCTCAAAAAGTTCTTACAAAAGTAAGTAATTTAAATTATTTTAGATATTACGTCTTTGTCTTTTCATAGTCTTACTGAAGAGGCAAAGCTTTAAATTGCTACATTTCAGTTAATTTTATGGTCAGATTTGGAATATATGTAAATTATCTTTGTATAAATGTTATTTGTCATTCAGATGTGTTACTAGCAAATTGAAGACTAAAATTTTAATTACTATTGCCCACAGGTGGAAGTAAAAAGAGCTGAATATAAACCAAACCAAGCTAAAAGTGCATTTGGTGGACAAAGCAATCCTCTTGCTACACCACCAGTACATAGTATGCAAGGAGCAATGGGGCGTGGGCAATATGGGCAACAAGGCTACATGCAGGGAGGTAAATGTCAAACAAACTGTTTTTTTGGACAACAAATTTTAAACTAAACACTGTTAAGGTTTGACATGAGTGCAAAATTGCTGCCATATTACAACTTCTAAGTGTTGCTGATTGATTGGCTGAAAACTATAGTACAGGAAATAGGAATATGTTCCATAGAAATATTTTTTATTCACATTGCTAGTGCAGACATTTCATTAATAGGTGGTTGCCACCAGTTTACTGCCGCTTACTTTATGGTACTTTACCTCATATCACCAGCTATTTTACGATGGACTCCATACTTTGTTTTTACAAACAGCCAGCTATTTTTCAAAGCCAACTTTCTAATTCAAAAATTATTGACACCCTTGCTAGTGTGCACACTTGTCATCATTGGAGTTTTTCACTGTCATTTTGTAGTTATTTTGGAGGTCACAAATTGCAGGAGTGGGTTCATCAGGCACCAGGCAAATTGACTGGCTGTGAGCATGACTTTGCTGAGTTTTGCCCAGCTGTCTTAAGAAATGAAACCAACCTTCCATATTCAATGTGTGTAGTCTTGCATAGCTGTCACAGACAGATGCCCTCTAGTTTAAAATCTTAATGAGCCCCTGTTGTAGTTTGCCTTAACTACTATGGCTTTGAGATATCTTTCTTTGAGGCTTCACACAGCCATTATTATGCTCAAGATTGTGTTATGTTAATTCTCACAGATGCACTTGACAAGAATGGGTGGATAGTCTCAGGGGCTGTCTATATGGAGGCGAGCCAGCCCAGTTAGCGGGCTGACTTCTTTTGTTTTCTTTTCCCTGGGGGCGGCATAACAAAAGAAGTCAGCCCCCTTACCAGGCTGGTTTACCTCCATATCAGCAGCCCCTTAGTGTGGGGGTTTAGTTTCCCCCTACTGCCCTTCTGTTAACCATGTGTTATGAATTGTGATTAAAAATTAAAGGATTTATTAAAAGTTGAAATATTTGTTTGTTAGCCTATGGACAGCAGGCTGGTGGTATGCAAGGTTTAGGTAGAGGTGGTTATAATGCCGCTTATGGAGGTTATGCAGCAGTTGGGGCTGGAGGCAGCTTTGGATATAGTGGTAAGTCCTCTTACTTTTCATTTATAATGTGCTGTTTTTAGAAAACATCAAGAGTGTTAGAATTATGATGTATGCTTTTTTGAGTGTGAAATAAAACTCAGAAAAATTCCGAGCCCTTAGTGTGGTTTGAACCCACAACCTTTGGATTTCCAGTCCAATGCTCAACCACTGAGCTATTTGAAGGCTCTAGTGGCAAGCAGATGGAAGTTTGTTAAAGAGATTTAGTATCAATAAACCTGCTACTGAATTTCATTTACTTGTTACACTGTTTGTCGTACAGTATACTTGTTTACTTCCTAGTGGATCCATTTGTTACAGTACATGTACTTGTATATAAAGTGGACCCTCTTTAAAGGGAACATCAAATTGGCTGAAGAAACTGTTTGTACATGTAATATTGATAAGGGAATGTGTGGAGGTTCCAGGTGTCAGGGCACAGATACTTGTCCGTTTTAGGGAGGTGTCCATCTTAGGGAGGTGTCCACAAGGAGAGGTTCTACTGTGCATATAATCTTAAATTCTGCATTTACGCAGTAATGTTAATGTGTGATAACTGTAATTATTTCAGCCCCTCAGCCACAAGGGTATGGTGCTGGAGGTATGCCGATGGGTGGAGCTGCTCCTGGTGCAGGTGGCTATTCTCAAGGTGGATATGGAGCCAACCCTCAGATGTCTGGTTATGCAGTAGGTGCTGGTAGAGAACCTGCAGCCCCTGGCTATGGAGCACCAGGTACTTAAACAAAAATAAATTCAGCAAATCTAAGTGGTTATTATTCTGCTGGTACTCTCACTCACTCACTATCTATACATTAGAATGTTTTACATACAATGCTCAACTCACTTGTTGATTTTTTTCTGAGGGAGGAAAAACTGAAGGAAAAAACCCTCTTAGCATGGTAGAGAACAACATCAAACCAAACTCGGTTCATATAGGTGGATCTTTGTTTACAATTTTTGCTCATTAGCACAGACATTTCTCTTTTCAACCAAATAAACACCAAATCAATTCTGAATATTGAAAGGGCATGGTTTCCTTGGAAATTTGAGCTTGACACAAGTAATAGTTCTTGCGTGATGGGGTTTTAAAAACTCTAAATTTTACAGAGAACGTATGAGCTCATTAGCACTTTTGCCACCAAGAAATTTAAAAGCAAATTTGAAGCTGATATCTCGCATAATCATGCATGCAAAGGAGCTAAAACTTTCGTTGATTTCTTATATAACAAAGCTTTGCACTCAGAGGTGTCCATAGTTAAACTGTTTTCTAATTCTAATGTGTTTGTTCTTTGTAGGGTATGGTGCAGGTGGCTACCCAACCCCTGGGGCAATGGCACCTGGTGCACCACCAGGAGGAGCCCCAGACTATGGCCAAGGTATGCCTGCTTCTTCTTCACCTCTTTCAGGCCCTGGTGCTGGAATGCCACCACACGCCGAAGTATCTGGTGGGGGTGACTACACTGGTTCTTATAGTGCATATGGTAAGATAAGCTTATCTTATCAAGCCTGATGCATTCGTTAGTACCTTATTCGTACTTATTTTCGCGCGTCTTTAATTTCGCGATTTTCGAGTTTAAAAAAAAAATCGCGATATAGATTGTTTTCTCAAGGTTGCACTTGCAGCTCAAATTCGGTCTGAGCCTTGCTTTGAACACATAAAAACAATTAAAATTATTTTCTAAATTCCATAGGCTACAAATCAAAAATGATGAATAATTTTTCACAGTTAACGACAAAAATCGCTATTTAGATTGTTTTAGTGTTATACAACTTTCCAAATTAAAGTTGAAAATAATTTTTCTTATTGCCCGTCATCGGCCCGTCAAGTAAGCTACACGCGCAATCTTGAGCAACAATCCGAGCAACGATGCATACCCCTATAATACGAATATTGACTGCTATATATCTTTTTCGTTTTTGTATAGAATTGTTTTGTTGCTTGAAAAAATCGCGAAAATAAAGCCTCGCGAAATACTGTCTCGACAAATTCGCGAAATTAAGTACGAATAAGGTATTGTTTTTATCCTACATCTGTTGTAGTTTTGAGTCTCTCAATATTGCAACAGCATTCATTGTAGCATCCAAATCATTCCTTTCTGTGTGTAGTTGCTCCAACCATGTGTAGAAATGTCTTGCGCAGTTCATTCGTCACTAACTTGCATTTGAGACACTTTATTCTTACCTTTTTTCTGTTTGTGTTATTCAGTCATCTCATTTCCTATTCGTTCTTCATTCAATTTATAAGGGATTGTTGAGAAACATCATTCACTGCATATGATTCATACAAGTTTTCTCTGATTGTTTTCTAGGGCTAGGAAATTACCAACAACAAGATTCTCAATACGGACCAGCCAGAGGCTCCTTTGGGGGTGAATCAGGCTACTCAGCCTACCCCTCTGGCGATTCCTATGGTAGTGGAGGCAGTGGTGGTGGATATGGCGCCGGAGGCAGCGGTGGTGAATCCTTTGGGCGTGGCGGAGGAGGAGCGACAAGAGGGTTCCACCCTTATGTACGATAGATTAGAACCCAAGTCTTTATATACCATGAAGGCCAAACACACAAACTACCGTCATTATATGAAAAAAACCAAGCTAGTTTTATTTGAGGATATTGTGAAGTTTACTATTAGATAAGCTGTTGATTAGCTTTACACAGCTTGGCATCTCAAGATGCAATCGTTTTATTTATTAATCACTGTATTATCATCAACACTGTAGTAGAGAGCTACCATTTTATACAGATATCATACATTACTTATGTACATTCATTAAGTGTTGTTAATATCGTTCAGTCTTCGTCAAGTTCTTATCACGTTAGTCGTAAAAACCGCAAAGCGTAACAGATACAGTCATTTTAAAAAACGTTGTCGCTGCTCGGCCTCAAGCCTACGCGACTCGACCGAAAGGGAGTACGGGTAGAAATCACTGAGGCAACTATAAAATGCTTAACAAATAGATTCCATTTTTCCGTGCGTCTGTACTCTAATCGATGCACAGATGACGTCAAAATGTGGTGAGAACAAAAAAGTACGCCACGAGACGAAGTCGAGTGGCGTGACTGTTGTTCTCACCACATTTTGACGTCTTCTGTGCATCGATTAGAGTACAGACGCACGGAAAAATGGAATCTATCTGTTTTATATAATATCTATCGAAACATTCCAACCAATCAGAGCGCGCGTAAGATTCGATGACGCCATCTATGTGTGTGTACTCTAATCACACATGGTTGTTCGACCAATCAGAGCGCGCGTAATATGCCAATTATTATATAAATATCTATTTATCATGCCGAGGACCTGAACAATCCACACCGCTGGCCAGCGAAGCTCTGCACTGTAGTCATGACTACTTAGATATGCATTTTATAGTCGCCTCAATTATTTCTCCCGTCATCCCTTTCGGTCGAGTCGCGTAGGCTTGAGACCGATCAGCGACAATGTTTCCTGTATACTAATATATGGTTAGTTATACAGAGGGTCAAGTCAATACATATGACGGTGCCAAAAAACGGGGTTAAATCTGTTTGTACCCAAAAATGGTTCGTTACAGAGGGGTTAGCGTTAGAAAGGGGTTTTAGGTTTCACTATAGTAGATTCATGTTACGCTTTATGAAACGAAACTTTTCAGGTCCGCTGAAAAGCTGTAAATCAAGCTAGGTCGGGTGTTCTTTGATTGAGTCTCCAGCTCGGCAAATCAAACTTTTAACAAATTATTTAGAAGCTTTTTGAAGTGTACATGTAACTCTTCCTAGTAATTGTGTTTACAAGTTGCGTTCCAAGAATCTATGCTCGTATGTTTTAGGAGTTTCTAGAATAGAATAAACCATTGTTTTTGTACATTAGGATCCTGGTTCACAATAGTGACATAAACGCCGGGAACACTCGAGGCTCGGTATTTATCCATCTATTCAGTCCATTACTGAGTATATATCACTAGTCGGTGTGAATCAGGTTAAACGTTTATACTTCTGCCATTGATTTAAGTATATGATCTATGTTATGAATTAAAATGGAATATTTTCAATCGTAGTCTTTCATAATAGTTTCGAAGTCCTGCTGTTTCTTCCCTGAAGCACTTTAGTAATTGAGGCGCACATTTGACAGATAATGGATTCTAATTTCATTAGCGACTACATTAAAAGTTTTCACAAATGGTGCCTTGGCTTAGTCCAAAAGGTGTCAGAACGACGTTGAAAAAAATTAGTCCAAATTTAATAAACGTCCGTTCACACGGGAGATTTTGACGCGCGACAAAAACGCTCTTGTGAATTAATGCATCTGGATACACGGATACAAGTCACATGAAGTTCATGTGTTTGCGTGGATGCAATATACGTACGTCATAACGTACCTGTGGCAGCGTATTGCACGTACCCTTTGTTTATTTTACGAACATGTACCTCATCCACGTCGTTAGGCAATATGAAAAAGGATCAAATTATTTCTCCGCTAAGTGAGTTGGTTGTAATTATGAGCAACTTTAGAATCGAGGAAAATTAGATGGACGTTATGACGCAGAGGCTGATGGCGCGCGGGCAGTTATGTAATGTACTCTGGCAAATACAACGGGGAGAACTACTGAGAATATGAGCTTTATTGTACGTAGGTTGCTCTTTATATAGACGAAACATCGAAATGTGGACGATAATTATCGTCTAACGACTTGGGATCTGATTTTCTCAACAGTCGTTTGAAAAAGCGTTTTGTCTAAATTTAAAAATCAAACGAATTTACAAATCGGTTTCCAGATATTTTCCCCGTGGATAAACTATAGCCCTTAAACGGATTTATTTTCCGTATGAAAATCTCTGTGAATTTTCTTTTCTTTATGATTTCACTTCTGTTACCAAGGAAACGCTTCAGTTATGACAGCCAAAACGTCCGCACCCCCTCCCTGGTGGGTTGATGTTGTTCCCGCTGACTCTCTCCAGGTGCATCTATGCGCGCAAAGCAAATTGAGTCAAGGAAGTTCAGGTGGTAAGACCTAGCGTCACGAAACAGTCTATAAAACTAAGTCAGCAACTGTAGTCAGGATCAAACGGAAAGCTGACAGTCCAGCGAGAAGTACAGACAACTTAGCTGCCGAATCGTTTGGAATTTGGTAAAATACGGAGGGTTATAGCTCGACTTGACGAACTGAAAGTTTGTTGTTATTATCGTAGCGAGGAGAGTTCGCGATCAGTTAGCGCGGAGTCTGTCGATGTACTGTCGAATCCAACCGATTGAAGGAAAATTTGAATATTGAAACTTCACACTTGAAGCCAAGATAATGCGCTCTTCAGCAAGAATCTGTGAAGAGCAAATTTTGTATCTTGGGTCGCTTGCTCGACAGTACTTCACACTAAAGGGGCAACTGTATTTGAAGGCCAATGATACCGGCAAGTGGCATTTGAAATGGGCTGCTCTTTACCAGAATTTTATCTTCTTCTTCGAAAGCGAAGAGTCTACTAAAGTTACGGGAGTTATTTTACTTGAGCATTCAACTTGTGAGCATACTTGTATGGTAAATGCCAAAGATTTGGAGAATCAGGTTGGTAGGCTGTACATCCTCTAGTACTCGCTCGTGCATACAAAATTGATTACCAATTGTTTTTCCAAGGGAGACAAAAGTTTTCGTTTTCACTTTAAATTTATTTTCCTGCCTCCGCTTTTTAAAACCCTTATGAAAATAAACCTCAAAACGCTTTATATTTGAGCTACTGCATTCTCATTTGCCAATCAATTTTACTCTTTCTATCAGTCTATGCAGCTATCTTGATTTGAGAAACCGATCGAGTGCTCGGAAACCATTTGGGTGCTGCGAAACTTCATTCGAACCATTGATCGAGCATCTTCAGCAAGACGCCGGATGGTGTAACAAAGTGTGAAATATTAATGAAAATATTTTGAACACATAAATTCGTAATGTTCATTTCAAGAAATCCCCACAATCAATGTTTAACGAAGTAGGGTGACTTTAATATCATTATTATTCAATATCTTATACAGTACCTGATTCTAGATCCCAAGGTGGGCGAGTTGTGTATTGCGATTCCCAAGGAGACGAGAAATCAAAAACACGAAAAAAAAGTAATTTTTCTAGAAGTTATTTTCTTAGTTCTCATTCATGGACATTTTGAGCATTGCTAATTGAGTATACAGCAAGCTGTTTGAGATTACTATCTTCGCACTCCGGTCAGCAAAATGAAACCGAATCTCCAGATTTCCATCTTACTTGCAATTCATCCAAATATTCTCTGAACCCGTTTTTGTACCGGTGTTGTCACATCAAGCAAATAGCCCTGAGTTATTTTATTCGCGTGTTATTGACATAAAATGACGCGAGCCTTTGTTAATATGCATGTATAAAAATACGGTCCTTTTTTGCCCATTTTCGCCACATTTATTTTATTCCGCAGAGATTCGTTGCTCAGAAACCCGCAAAAACCAAGTTCGTTGTGGTCTAAAGATCTGTTTTAAAGAGGTCTATTTTTATTGGTAATTTCTATTCCAAGATTTGTGCCACTTCAAACTACACCTCAAATCCCCCACTTGTTTTGAAAAACAAAAACAGGCCGTCAATAATGAGTACAGCATATTCGATTGGATTTTATTTTTGGCCAGACAAGGCGGCCCAAAGCTAAAGTGCTTGTGCTGATTCGAAAGATTATCCGTCATTTAAAAACAAACTCCACAGTGAACCAACATGCTAAGTACAAGAATTGTCAAACAGAGCTGATCAGTAAATTGCCTGCACGGACTCACGATAATTTCAATCAAATATTAATAACTAAAACTAGCAGTACAAAATAACATATTTTCTCAGTCAAAGCTTTTTGTTTACATTGTGTTTTCTACTGTTAGCTTTTGTTAGCATTTAAAGACCACAGCTTCCATATTTAATCTCGTATAATTATGATATAAGAAGACAGTTTTTATGATAATACATATTGCTTAATGTGGCACCACAAATATGATCAAATTAATTAAAATACAGTCAAGTAAAATATACCAAGCGTGCGTTTTTGATTTGACGGTCAATTACAGTGGTAGGCGGGTTCTCAACAAACCAACTAGAATATGTTTGACTTTCCTAAAATATCATTTTCCGCTGAGGTGGTTGGCTCAAAGTGCAAAATATAAAACTTGTTATTGGACATTATAAACCTAACAACAGACAATTGAAATCACAATTAATATATTTTTATTGTTTTTATTCCCATTTTTACCAAATAACTTCTTTTTCAAATACGTTTTTGTCATTGTTCTGTCAATTCTGTTTCAAATAAGTTTCTGTCATTTTGTTGGAAGATTTTTACACATTATGTTTCATTGGTAAACAAATATTTTGAATCATAAATTATTAAAATCTCCATTACATATGGAAAGCGTTTCTAAAACAATTTCAGTTTAATTGGTTCATTTTTAATGATTTGTCTTTTTCATGAAAAAGCTTGTATTTTATTTTTGCAAATTGTCATCAGAGATTTACTATAAAAATATGAAGGCTTCAAATTACAAAATCAACTCAGATATGATGATGAATATTTAAATGAATGTAAAATAAAAAATTATCATGAACTAGCTTAAATATATATTTAAAACTGCAAAATGTGTACATATACATGTACAGTAATTACACAAAATTATTCTTTTTTCCTTAGTATGTTTCAAGAATTTGATATGTAATGTTCTCGAATATGTCAGCATGTTTAAATGGGCTGTTTAATATCTAACAGAACAGTATAATTTGAATAAAAAGTATTCATTAGCAGGTAGTTGTGATGTGATCTTTTGTGATCCAAATGCTATCTCAAAACTATCTGACAATAAGGTTTTAGGGCTGTATTCCATTTGATTTTAAAAATGGAAGAAAAGAAAGAAAGAAAGAAACAGATAAACAAACAAACAAACAAAAAAGATTTAAAAAAGGGAGAAAAATGAGGGAATAAATTAATGAATGAATGAATGAATAGATTAGTAAAATGGGAAATGAAAAAAGGTAGAATATTTCTGGAGAAACTGGGTGATAATGTTCTATTATCTGAAATCAATAAAACCAATTTTTTTGTATAATTTCTATATAAAGACTACAGATCTTCTTTGTTAAATGCTCCCCAAAAAAATCTTCATTTGCATCCAAGCTAGACATACTAATTGGCAAGTCAGTCTTTCTTACTTAACAATTTTTATTTAATCTTATTATTTAAACAAAATGTTGATCTCAAATCTAGACTTCTCAGTTTTTTAAATTGATCATCAATTATTAATAACACTTTCTCTTAGTCTGTTAAGTCTTCCTACAGTTTAACCTGTTAATAGGGGCCTTAGTTATCCAGTTAAGCAGCCAGTCTTCAAAGTCCCAAACTCATTTTGCTGTTATTGATTTCAGAATTGTTTTACTATATACATTCCTTTTGGAGATACAACAAAACAGATGATAACCCTAAGAGCAAGTTCTGAAAAACAATGCACATCTTGGATAGAGAATATTAGAAAATCAAGGTAATTCTAGACATTAATAACTTGTTGCTGTTGGCTAATAAATAATTCAATTGTCTTTCTTTCTTTCTTTCTTTCTTTCTTTCTTTCTTTCTTTCTTTCTTTCTTTCTTTCTTTCTTTCTTTCTTTCTTTCTTTCTTTCTTTCTTTCTTTCTTTCTTTCTTTCTTTCTGTCTGTCTGTCTGTCTGTCGTTCTTTCTTTCTTTCTTTCTTTCTCTCTTTCTTTCTTCTAATTAAGATATCAGCACTCAAAAGGCTTTGTTGCTCCTGAATGGTTTTCTTGCATTTAAATGGCTTCCTCAGAATGCAGTGATTTTTTTTGCATTCAAAAGGCTTTCCAACATAATTCATTAATGACTCCATTACATTGAAATGTTATCATAATGATTATTTTTGTTTTGTATGATTTATTTGCAATCAAATTGTTTAGTTTTGTTTAGTAGCTTTTTGCATTCAAAAGGCTTCCTTACACTTGCATCAATTTTTTTAAGTGTTTCCTTTTTCAGTTTTTCAGAAGTAAAGT
Source organism: Telmatactis stephensoni (assembly GCA_029948255.1). Classification (NCBI taxonomy): domain Eukaryota; kingdom Metazoa; phylum Cnidaria; class Anthozoa; order Actiniaria; family Isophelliidae; genus Telmatactis; species Telmatactis stephensoni. The sequence continues at coordinate 29,909 of JALIZF010000701.1, forward strand.
CCACAATGAACGAACTGGATGAGAAGTATAATCACTTAGTTCAAGTAATGGAAAGTGAGAAGACTGCAAGATGGCAGTTGATGCAGCACTGTGATGACCAAGCAGAAACTATTGCTATTTTGAGAGCTGAGGTACAGAGAAACTGCCTTATAGGCACCTCATTAATATGGTCAAAAAGGGCAAAGGCTAATGTTTTACTTCGAAATCGCGGGGAGTGGTTACCCAGTCTCCCGAGCCAGAGGCTCATGTATCAAGCGCTCGAAGGTGCGCCCTCTACCCCCTCTCTCCATCAGTGCTCCGTTTTAAGGGTATTTAAAGCTAATTAAAGCTACACGGAAAGGAAAGAAGTCGAAACAAGCTATGGATGTGAAGTCACTGGGGATCGAACTCGGGACCTCTCGCACCGAAGGCCGCGCACTAACCAACTGTGCCATCCTTGCTCCTTACAATTATAGCCAACATGTTTTGGCTTGGCAACTAGAGATTTTTGTACGCGGATACTCCACCCACACTCTCAACCCCTTACCCTTTAATATACCAAATTCCTTCAAAAAGGTTCCCCTTTAATATACCTTTGACGAAAAAGGGTATACCCCTTAAATATACATTTTAGCTTTTTTATACCTTTGCTGTTAACGGTTATTTCTTTATTTTGAAAAACTATCTCTAAGGCCGCTATATGTACATGAGCGTTTGGCTTGAATGGTAGTTTTCGCAACCCTTTTTATACAAGGACCCTTTTCGATACCCAAAGCTGCTAATTCCCTACCCTTTGGTTTACCCAAAATTGCAAATTCCCTAGCCCTTTTCTATACCTCTAACCTCGAAAACGTACCCTTTCGGCTGGAGCATCCCCGTATAGCAAATATATGGGAGTGCCCCCCACCCCCCACCCCTCACGCAGAGAGTTTCAGTGAACGACCGAAGAAAGTCTGAATGAATGACCGACAAAGAAAGTTTGAATGAACGATCAAAGGAAGTCTGAATGAATGACCGACAAAAACAAAGTCTGAATGCATGGCCGATAAAAAGAATGTTCGACGTTTTTCCGCTTCATTTTAACCTTATTTTTAAAAAAACAAAAACAGACAAGATTTGAAGGCCTACGGGCATATTCGCTAGCTATGCATGCACAATGATATGAGAAAGAAGTTAATCTTAGATGATACAAGAAAACCGCGATTATTTTTTCTAGATTGCTACACTACGGCAGAAGAAGTCAGAAGCTCCAACAGAAGAGGAAAGTGAAGAATTAAAAAGTATTAAAAAGGTAATAGTACACCCGCAGTTCCACGGTTACGGCAACACGTTACGTTAAATCACCGCACGATAACGGGACCATGTTACGTTACATTACATCACCGCACGGTTACGGCACGCTGCGCTACGTCAGTTGCATCACCGTATGGTTAATTAACGTTGCGTCACGTTATACATTACCGCGTGCCGGATACACGCACAATCAGCGCTAATTACATTACGTCATGGCTCGGCACTTTACTAGCCTATCAGTGAACACACTTTTTCTAAATAAATAACTATGAATACTTGAACTACAGGCTGTTTAGTTCAGTGCGGATTCATGTTGTGATGTTGTCAAAGTTATGAGAAATCAACGGAAAAAGTACCGAAGTATGGAAAATAGAATGAACTAGTGATAAAAGTAAACCAATAATTTCCGCTTAAAATATAAAATTATTTCAGTTTAAATTTTATAATTTTTGACAATTTAACTTAACATTACGTACAATATTAAATTGAAAATGTTTTATTCGGTTTAACTCGTATCATTTGAATACTATTTTTTTATTTCCATAATCCATAAATGCACAGAATGTGCGTAAACCGACTTTTGGCCATATCTTATCTAGAAATACTTATTGATCAGTGAGAAATCAAAAGAAAAAGACAAAAAAAAATATCAAGGTTCGAAAATTTGTTCAGCGTGCATCCTGTTCCGCCATTTTCAAAAAAATATAAATTTGTCTTTTTTTGTCTTGAAAAATGAATTCACGTACATTTTGGACGCAACCTTACCATTACCATTACCTGTATTACTCCGCAAAGAGTTGCGACTGAGGTATTACGAAGTATAAAGTATGAAGTATTATATACAGTACAACTCCTTTTAAGCGGCCACTCTCGGGGAACAGGCAAGTGGCAGCAGTATAACACTGGTTCAAGACTTTGATAACTGCAGGCTGCTAAACAGGGGGCGCTCAACAGGGGGGGCATAACAGGTGGTCATTTAAAAGGGGTTGCACTGTACATTGCAAAAAAGGCAAGTTATGTTTCTTGCAAGTGATCGCGCAAAGTGACGCAACACCAAGAATTTCTTTAGATGAAGCTCGCGTACTCCGTTTAAATCAGTCTCCTATGATTTGTACAATTCACGATAATGAAGGTATCTTTGAACTCCTTCATAATACAGTTAATTTAAAGCACTCTACTTGATACCAGGTCCAAAGCCTTATTCGTGGTTGGTTATGTCGTCGTCGATGGCACAGTATTGTACAAGATTATATCAGATCACCTCATGCAGAGAGCATGCGTAAACGAAACTCCATCTGCTTCAATTTGGTGGAGACGGAAAAGGAATATCTCGAGAACTTATCCACTTTGGTATCGTGTTTCTATCGACCGTTTAAAATGGCTGCCAGCTCTAAACGTCCGCCATTAACTCATGAAGAAGTTAACTCGATCTTTCTTAATAGGTATTTTTGATAAAGTCAATCTTAAAGTCATTAATCTTAGATAGGGACATTTTAAGCATTTAGCGTTAAAGGCGCCGTTACAAGCACCTGTTTTTCCTGCGACAATCCGTCTCGCAATGGCCTTGCGAAACAAGTTGCACGAACCATTTCAGTTAACTTTGTAATATACCCTACATCATTAAAAATCATTACATGTAGAACTGGGTTCCAATTTTCGCATCCATGCAAAGATTACAACAACTTAATTGTCTCGCAACGCCATTGCGTGATCAGTCGGATAAAATTACAGCGTGTTACAGCGCTTTAAGTGTTTCTAGCTCAATAGTAGTGTGACTGCAATTAACAGACTAGAGCTGAGGACCGTACACACTACCACGGCACGTGTAGCTGCCACGCCCTATTTAGTGAACTCTGAGACAGAGTGTGTTTTTCAAAATCGTCGTAGTAGAATACTTCTCAATAGAAATAAGGGAGCCTCAGAAAAAATCCTCCGTCCTTGAAAATAGAATTATGATACCGCGAGCAGTTGTCGTATTACTATGAAGAAAGGTACAGGAATTTCGAATGTCACGGCACTGACACGTCGGCGCGGTACGTTTCATACTCGTACAATTTAAAATTGCTACATGCGTACAAGGTACAGACAGACAGACAGATAGACACACCTGCTTAAGTTTTTTTCATTAGTGTGTTTTGCGCACAATGCTTATGTTCCTACCTATGAAATAAAACAATTTAAAACAGTCACTTTAATTGAAAATTCTACTCTCAATATAATCAATAATTATTTTAATTGTTAAGTGTTTAAATTTGCGTCCAACAATTTTTGTGATATTTTGATAAATTATTTAAGACTTAGTAAAAATTTAAATCCTATTTTGTCTTAATGTTTAAAAGACTTTAATGTTTGAAATCGTTAACCTCTAAAAAATTGAAAGAGCTAGATGTGGTAATTATGTGTTAATCTCCCTATGTGTATCTATATTTAATTATAATGATATTTGTAATTGTCTATGCTTGTTCGTTTTTTTTTTTAGCGAAACAATTCTCTTTCTTCACCAAATATTCCTAAAAGGTTTGAATACAAGAATGGAAAGCTGGCCAACCTTGATCTTAGGTGAGAGATAATATATATATATATATATATATTTGACGCGCGCGCGCAGTGGTTTTAACTGAGAACGGCTGGGTCTTATCACAAAATACTCTTACAAAATTGCTGTGAAAAATCTACCTTGAAATCAATCGGGCAGACCTTACCGCAACCAGGAACATTGTTTAGGGGGTGGGGATCCGATAACTATTGAATAATGTGCAAATTCGCTAGGAATTTCCCATCATGCTAGAGTGCAAAGTGGATCACGTGACATGCGTTTTTCGCGTCTGCTGATGCCGAAAAGTCACTGTCTCGTTTTAGTGACGATCGCGCAATGCCAGGCCCAAAAGTAGGCCACGTGATCCCTTTTGCCGTCTACCATTTCCCGTGCGCGTGATGCTTAAGCTGTCTATTTCAAGGGCTTTGAGGTGTAAGACATTCGCACCAATGACTGAAACAGATGATTATGTGGAGACTTGATGTATGTCTGATGTCTGAAAGATGAGGTGTGTCCTATCGCTTGCTTTGCCTTCCTGCGAAGGCAGGGACACCACAACATCGCTTTCGCGCCAATTGACGTGCAGTGGCCGGCTCCTGTGGTGTAAGAGGCCAGACCACACACACCGGCAACTTCATGGCCTACTCTCCCCGAATAGCTAGTGGTGTGGGTTCTTTAACGTCCCTCCAATGCAAGGGTAACGTGTAGTAGAGTGTGGAGAGACCTACGGTTTAACGTCGTTATCCGAGAAGGAGAAGACATGAAGGTCTAACCATTTGTAGATGTAATTATCCTAAGATCCTGGTGTGGTATTTATTTGCAGGTGATCTCTTTGATATGTTGCTTCCTATGTTAAGTATATACCAAGAGTACGTGCGTAATCACCATTACAGCTTACAGGTAATATATGTTGCTTTCTGTTACACTTACTTCAAATATGATTGTCGGGTGAGTGGCCCATGCAAAGCCTACGCATCTAGACCAAAAAAGAGTACTGCGCAAAACTACAATCGTGGACAAAACCCTTGAGACAATTCAAAAATTTGCTCATAAACTTGAGGTTGAATTTGAAAGCAATCCGATCCTCACTCCCCCATCCCCCCTCACCTCAATTTTGTCAACATGAAATCAGGCCTGCTGTATGGGCAATCCTCTGAAACAACATTTAGGAGGCGTAAGGGGGGTTCGCAATGTTTTTGATCTGTGTGGTGACGACAACGAGTTGAGACCATGATCTCTGCAAAAACCGGCACTATCTCAACCAGTTATGTCCAAGATTGTAGTCTCACTTTTCGGCTTTGCTCTCGATGATGAACATAAACATATTTAGTAAAAAAGCCGGGTAATCTAGATGTCTAGAGTGGTGTAGATATATCTGCCGGTGATCTTAGAACTGTTAGTAATTCGTACCCATACTACCTATCGGGTGAGTCGACATGAGGCATTTTGACCGACAACAGTTTTTTGAAATACAGTAGTTATACACCTGTTTCAATTAATGTTGTCGGCAAAAGCCTCCGGGTACCCCGCGAAAGGGAGCATGGGTAGAAATTAATAAAGCTATAAAATCATATGAATATCCACACAACAGTTAAAATTCAGCTTGCCTTGACCTTGTACACAAAAGAACTTCACTTGTTGATGCCGAAATCAAGACCAAAGCCGAAAAGAGAGTGAAGCTTTGCTATTAGCCATATTCCTTTACGGTCTAGTCGTGTGGGCTTGACGGCTCTCGTACGACAACCCTTTTTGATATCGCTGTATATTAACGGTACATGGATAATCACCATTACACTAGCTTACAGGTAGTGTACTTCTTTTTCAGTAAAGGTTGCTTAGGTTAGTGCTGTACTAGGCCTAGCAAGAGCTGCCTACATATGGGGCGTCTTACTATAGCGTGTAATCATAAAATTAATACATTCCTGTTTAACATACGATTAGCTTATAATCGGGCTACGTCGGCACTATAATTTGGATAAATTTGAAAAAGCTTTATTTATGTTATTGTTAGAACTTCCATCAGTACTAAAACAGCGTTGTTCTTTTGTCTACGTTGAAAAAAGAGGAAAACTGCCTTTCCAAATTTATCTGGATTAGTATGGACATTGCTTAGTGGCAATGGGCTGACCTAAGAAAATCTGTATAGATTATAATTAAGAGCTCAAGTGATCGCTTCGTAAGTAGAAACTAGAAGCACTTGTTTGGGGTGAAGGATTTTCCCGCCAAAATACTACACATCAAAATGGTGCGAAAAATTTAGGGCGCGCGCTTTGTAGAATAATTCACATTTTTGTGGATTGTTGAAACCCTCTAAAAGACAAACCTTTTGATTGTTTTTTTTTTACTCAAACAACCCACGCCGTGCAACATCTGTAGCAATATACTTAAACTCTAGCCAGCGTTGATTTGATGAAGTACATGTCTGGTTTTCTATAATTTTCGCGCGCGGCAGGCGCTTTCATTTCTTCATCTTAGACCCATCAGTTGTAGAAGAGAGTCTAAATCTTTCGGAGATTAAAGTTAGTTTGGACATTACAAGATTTTCTGTGGTATAACAAGCGAAATTCGAACTGGTCGCATGATATTAATGGTTTATTGTTCTTGAATTTTTCAGACGCTTACAGAATGTAAGCAGCGATCAACCTTTAATCGCTTTCTTAAACTATACGAAGAGAAGCCAATTTGTGAAGGAAGGACATTGGAGTCGTTCCTTACCTACCCTATGCACAGAGTAAGTTCACATTACTCTTATCTATAAATATATTTACTTTAAACCGACGTGAAATGAGGAAAAAAGTAGAGTTATCTTGATCGACTTATGTAAACGTCGGTGCGTAACTCGTAACAGTTTTATTACACTGATGATCTTAAGGCCAACGGCACGCATACACTTTACTCTCTCTCTCTCTCTCTCTCTCTCTCTCTCTCTCTCTCTCTCTCTCTCTCTCTCTCTCTCTCTCTCTCTCTCTCTCTCTCGATCGGTGTTCTGCTTACGGGTATTCAAAACTAAACCTATACAGTTTAGAGACTAGAGAAGTCAAAACATGCATGTGAGTTATGTCACCGTTGATCGAACAATGGTGTTCTTGCTCTGCAACAGGTGCATTTGATAATTAGGTCGCACCTGCTGGCTGGGAGACGGGAGGTACCAATGTAAGCAGGTTTTTCTTATCGAATTAGAATAATTAGAACACTCCCATATCTATGCGTGATTACAAGGTCTAGATGTTGTATTTGAATGTAGAACGAGCTGATACTAGGGATGCAGTGATTAAGCACCTGGTATCAACAGCGTGACAAATTTTCTGATGTAAAACAGGGTGTACATTTCTTATGCTACTGATATATTCATTTCAGCTTATAAGCGATTTGTACAATATTTTGTCTAACACTTTGCATATTTGAGGACACTTTAATGTGTTTTGGGTTCCCTGTGCCGACAAAGTTGGATGGCAAAACCGAAACGGTCTCTTGACAACGGCAACCAACAGTAGTCCGAATTCTCTCTTTTGTGTGTACACATTAATTCTGTTATTGGAAAATCTATAAATACTGATTGCATGTTATCATCTATATATTACCTGAACGTCAGATATGTGTAATAGTACCAAGATTAATTGACGTACACTTTAATAATGTCCAAATAGACTTACGCTAAGCTGTATACGTTCCCACCCAATTCAAAAACTCTCGGAATGAGAAGGTTTTTTCCCAAAAATTTCCACATGATATCGAGATGCAAAAGACGAAGAATCTGTGGCAAGGATTGCGTGGTGTTCCTAGTGGTTCACCGCTAGCTCGGGCGTTGGAACATATGTGAGTTAAGTTGTTTCGATCTCAAGAGTTGAACTGTTCTCCGTGGTAAGACGCGTTGTATGGTGGTAGCATAGTGCGGCATTTAATATCCTTTAACCCGATCACGTTGAGCCACATCCTCGTCACTCAGCCGTTAGCCTGTATTAGCTCGCCAAATGATTATTTTCTTATTCCCAAAGGTTTTGAATTGGGTAGAAACGTACATAGCAACACGTAAGCCGATTTGGTTGAAATCACATCTCCATCGGGTTTTAATTTAATTGGTTCTAGAACACACGATCGGAGTTACTGACCTTGACACATCTGTGTACCTTAGTCCATCTGGGCATTATGACCTTATGACTTTGCTAATTATGCTTTCCTTTTTTAGTCCTTTTATAAGACCTTTCCCTACTTCCAGTCTTTTTATTTTTCTTATTTCTTCTACATATCTTTTGCCCGTGTCATTATCATTTCTGTCCTTTACGTGTACTCTTCGTTCATTTCTTTTTCTTGCATTATTCATTCAGTAGAAGTTCAACCTAGTCTTCAAATGAACGAAAAAAGGTTCTTATTGCTTTACATTAATAGAGCTTTCAGCTGTCAGAAAGTAGAGAATCATTCAATACGGAGATGTCTACAAAAGCTTTAAAGGCGCAACACAAAATGTTTTGACTCATCTTTCATGATTAACTCGATATTGCCTCTAAACAAAGTTCACGTAGTTCATCTACATTATAATCCTGGTTAATAGGTCGCACAGACTGTCTCACTTCGATGCAAATGTTGGATTGAATATTCAAATCCGAAGTGCTCTAATTCATAATCCCATAGATGAGAGCCTGTTGGCAATTAAGTCGTAGCGCTTGCCTTGTTTTTTGATCTCTAGTAATTATATGTTTTGCTTCGTAATACGCTGACGATTTTCCTACTACGAAAACCTTAATTTTACTACAATTACATAGTGCGTTATCAAAGGCCTTCCACGCAACCTGACCACGAAAAATGCTAAAGACGATGCTGTATTAGGACTGCAATTGGACATCATCGTACGGTAAGAATTCAGATCGAAATCTAGCAGCCCCGTTTATTTTCTATAGTTTTACCGGAAAATTCTGCAAAACAATGCAGACAGTGCAAGTTAGCACTCGACTAGTACTTGGTAGAGCCACACAAGAAGTTTTTTGTTTCATTATGTAATATTTAGGATTGCATCGTATTATCCTGTTTTCTTGTTATAAATGAGAAAAACAAGAACTATGCTAATTCGAATGATCTCTGAGTTTTTATGCGCAAAAAGGGTAAGGCCGTAATAATATACTCAACAAGCCTTTGCATATTGGCTTGTGCACTACTTCTGCAAGGAACTATCTAGAAATAGTAATTTTTCATCATTTTCGACAAACCGTTACTATTTCCTGTACAATAACTTTGTGAAATTTCCACCTGCTATAGTACACATATTATCTGTTTTCGTTAATTGTTTTCTTTTGAAAATACACTTCTGAACGTGATTGGATTTTTGATTAAAACACAGACAAGAGCCAAATGTGCATACGTTGCAAATAAATAGTTTTACTTTTAATTACCAAGAAAAACCTTTTGCTGGTGAGCTCGTTAAGTTGCGGTTTGGATTCAAATTATGTCTTTTTCTTTTTCTCTTGAGTTGAGAACAGCTGTTTTTGTCTGCTGTTAGAGCAGCATGCGATCAGCGCATGCGTGACATGGGCTACGAGGACGCCTGAATAACAAATCTTGCTTGCAAAGGCTATCTGGGTAATTTTACACATAGATCTAGACGATCTACCACAGGTAGCCCGAGTAATAAGTAGTTTCTCTATACCGGAAGTTGTAGAGAGTTTTTTTTTCGATGTTTGTTACTAGAAGTAAACCGCGGGAAGTTTAAAGACCGATTTTGATGAAAAGCGATCAAAATTGAAAACTAATTATTCTGAATGGAAATTATTTAACAATGAAGTCCTGCTCTCCTAAAATTCGCATTCTAAGTAACTTATTGCCGAGAAATTTTGCTTTAAATGACGTCAAAATCTAGCCAAAATATTTTATAATTTTTTTCCTCTCTTTTGAATAAGAGAAAAATATTTTGCTTGCTGATTATTTAGAGCCTATAGATAACTTCAAGCAGGTTTTAACTTATTTTCAATTTTGAGTGATTTTCTTCAGTGGCCCCGTAAGTATACATTTTTCAAAATTCAGAAAAGTTTACTGAACCGAGTTCGTTGAATTCTTTTACACGGACATCTTTCTTATCAGAATAATTTTCTTATTTTTTTGCCAGTAAATTATCACTAATTTGAAAGGAATATTTAGACCCTTACGCCCTGTTCCAATTACAACACCAAGAGTAAAGAGAAACAATAATTTTCATATATCACTGTACTTCTTTTCAATATGTCAAATTCTTGTTTATGTATAGTTTTATTAAGTAAGTGTATTTGTAGTTTATGTCTTCTACCTGTTTTCAAATAGAAACTAATAGGCTGAGGGCTAACTAGAAAACTTAGCAGTTTACTTAGCCCTCAAGCTCTAATGTTATATTATAAATATATAGTAATTTTTTTCTTCTCAACGTTTTATAGTCATTGTAAAATTAATAATTTTAAAGAGAGAGCAATAAAAAACAATTCCAATTCCAATAAGAGCCTGTTCACATGAGATAGGGTGCCCCTATGTAGTAGGGATAACTCTTTTGTTTTGTGTCCCCCAGGAAAAAGAAAACAAAAGAATCATCCCTGCTACCAGGGACAACTCGCCTTTATGTGAACGAGCTGACTTCTTTTGTTTTGTGGCCCCAAGGGAAAAGAAAACAAAAGAAGTCAGCCCGCCCATATCCTATCTGGCCAGAAAAGGTGAGGGCAAAAACACGCCCGATAAAAATCTCCTAAATATCGTGGAAAGGCGCGGGGAGGAGACGGGCTTTTGAGACTAGCGTGAACCCGTCAAACGTCAAGTCAGAATGGTGCTGTACACCTAGCAAAGGGGGTCCTTAATGGGACCAGCCCAAGCCTCCTGATTGGTCCTTTCCATCATACGATAGTCGATAAACTATATATGGAGAGTTACATAACTATATATCTCAATAACGAGATTGAAGACACAGGCCATTGTTGTCTAAAATGTAAGAATCAACGTGACTTGGCACGCGGACAATTAACTATTAACATACTAGAATCGGCAAGAAAACATAAAAATTTATGTTTTCATGCATTCGGTTGTCAGATCATTGTCTACATCATCGAAAGCTTATTCAGTGCTACATTAGCGAGCTCGTTTACTGGCCTGTCAACACAAACTTACACTTGTCATGGAGTTAATTGGCTATGGGGGAACCCCAAACCCCGACTACCAAGGGGCAACTCTCCTTCATATAATTAAACAGTCCCTTGCTACAAAATTCAACTCGCCTTACGTGTTGAGTTTGATTGAACAACACCCTATTGGACCAACATCATCAAACACTTCTTTTGTTCTTCAAACACTATTCATGCTACGAGTCATCGAGCGATATTAAGTTTGTTTTAAATGCATGGGCGATGCATGAGTCTTGAGTCGCTTTATAAAATATTTGAGATATAACGCACGCGGTGATTGGCTGGCGACCTTGTTGATATCAGAGGACAGAGACATGGGTCGCACAAAAGCTTTAAAAGTATTTAATTAAAGCAATATAAAACGATCGCTTATGTCTCTGTACTGTGAAATAAACATTTTGGAAGATTTAGGGCACTTGAAAAGCAAGAGAAACACTCGGCCCACGCCTCGTGTTCCTAAGCTTGCTTTTCTTGTGTCCTAAATCTCCCAGTGTGTCTAAATCCACAGTGTAGACGTGTGTGCGAGTGTGTTTATATTGCTAAAATCAAAATTGAGTCATTCCCTCCCAATGTGACTGTGGTAAACGTGTTTGCGATATCGAATTTATAAATCAGTTTCTAAGTGCAAATTTGCTATTAACGTGAAAAGTACCAATAACGAACTCATCACACCCATTAATATTCGCCACTTGATTGCTGTCTTCATGCACAAAGTTCTCATTGAATTAACTCTTGCGTACAGTCTTTGATTGGACTGACTTCTCTCCAATATATAGCTTTCATAATTAGTGAAACCAAAACGGCGAGAAAAATCTCTGGTACCTAGTTTACAGGTGGAACTAATTGATTGTTCGATCAGTTTTAAAACTAGATAAGCGATTTTCTGCATAGTCATTAGTCTGTTCGCTGTGCTATTCATAAATTATTCCTTTATATTATGTATATTTTTACACCCAGTACACAATTTATACTCTAACTAATATGCAGTACAAATAATTCTCAAAAAATAATTACAGATATGTCCTCGTATTTGAGTATATACCATATCTCACAGGTCTATCAATTCTTCAGTTAGCCCCGGAAACTCTCTATTATTAATTAGTCTTTCAAATGCCAGGAAAAATGCAAATTTTTTGAAAGCCATTTAATTGTGGGATGATCGGGTGGTTGCTGCACGGAAACCAAGTTAGCGTTCGGGAAGCAGTCACAGTCTTAGTATTTACTCAAAACTGCGACTTTTTTAAACGTAAAAACAACCCACTCGATGCATCTTAGTGTACAGTCCAACTACTCACTGGTGTTGTTAACGTTTTGGCTGTTTTTACTCAAATTATTATGAAAATACGTTGGCACAAGGTATGTGTTATTACCGACTGAGATTTCGAGTAGGCATCATGCTGGTTAGTTATTGGTTTTTAGTTTAGCTTTAGCAAAGAGTGTTTGAGTAAAAAGCATGTATGCGCGTTATTTGGGTGGATAAAGCTTACTCTGACACCATATGCGCTTGAGGTCTATTGTTCTTTTCATACACATAACGCCACTTCGTGCTTGCTTTTTTTATGATCAAGAAATTGAACTAATTCTGAAATCGTTATTGTAAAGTTGCTTGGTTTTCAGAATGCGTGGCCGAGATGGTCTTTCTTTCCATTTTCATTTAATTCTTTTCCGTTCAAAATCAGAGTAAATCACCTTCAAATTAAGTTAACGAAATCATAGAGGCAATTTTGCTGATCAGGTATTGTTTTCGAAGTCAGTGCAAAGAATACAACAAAAAACTTTCACGCCATTAGTTAATCAAGTATCTAACGGAGTAAAAATGTTCTTATTTCGTTTAAATTCTTATAACTGAAACGTTTAACTGGTCTATATTTAGTGCGCAAAGACTACTTGAGATTTAACGCAAGTACTTGAAGGAAATGGTAACGTATATTGACTCGTCAGGTTGATGTTTGATTTGCATTTAGTCTTTGGTTTACTATATTTCAAATGGTCTTTGGAATCTTTGATCATTTTAAGATAAATACCGCAACAACCAGGATGCCATCTAGCGCAAAAAGTCAATATTTACTTCCCGGAAATCGATGGATATTTTCACTCGCTACAGTAAAAGCAAAAGCAAAAGCAAAAGCGCATTCCCAACGCTTTGTGAATTGTTTTTATTTCTCAGTTACTCTTTCTGTGATATGTTTTATCCTGGCTTAACACTGTTGTAGTCAATTTACTGGTCCGTAATAACAATATTTCGGGTTTTCTTCATTGCCATGACGACTATTATTTGGTTGAAGTGCATGAATAATTAATGACACCACCTTGGGTGAGATCATCACGGAACATTAATAGTGTGATACATCGCTTCTAAAGCAGTTCAGCGAAGCAATCTTCGCAAGGTTATGGGTGTGACTGTCTACTCCCACCCCCCGCCTCCTCCCCTACCCAGAAATGTATTCAAGACGAGCCCTGAGGCATTGAGCTTAGACAGGAAAAATGAAACAAGGATGTAAATTAAGGTCGCCACCGTAGAATTAGAACATTCTCGCTCGGATCACGTTCGAATTGCTCACTCTATCCAAGAAAGCCTATTTTTTATCTTTCACCTGCTCAGTGAAAAACTTTGCAGTAATGGATCTCACTGGAGGTAAAATTTATCCCTCTCTGTTTCCATGACAACCATTGTTGATCCAGCTCATGAATAAGTGATGTTACCATTTTTAGTGGTCCGGTCACGGAAGGTAGGAAAAGAACGTAAAGGTAAAGGTTTAACGTTAACGCATACTCTCCTGCGTTCCGTAACTGCAACGCATCCCTTCTAGCAGAGTTACTCTCGATCAATGATTTTCCTGCCGGGGGGAGAAAACTGCAGCGAAAATGTAACTGCGGCATTCTCAATTTTCCATGTCGATATCTGTCTAAATTTTCTTGTCTTCCGGGTTCATTAAAACTTAAAGTATTGGATGCTTTGATATAGGTATAGTTAGTTTCTAAAATAAAAACTTCTCGAAAACGATCGATTTTGTGCAGTAGTCACGTGACAAGGATAAGATATATTGATTGTTTGTCTTCTCTTCTTTTTACTTTTCTTCTGGTCACTTCTGTTCTGTTTTGTGTTCCTCTCCTCTCCTCTCCTCTCCTCTCCTCTCCTCTCCTCTCCTCTCCTCTCCTCTCCTCTCCTCTCCTCTCCTCTCCTCTCCTCTCCTCTCCTCTCCTCTCCTCTCTTCATGTATGAAAAGACACGCTGACCAAGCGAGCGAATCTTCCTAGATAATTATTAACGATTAAAACGTAATGCACGTTAAATTTCTGATACCAAGGAAAGATCAAAATAGCCGATATTAAAAGTTCTTTTTTAAAAGTATTAGAAAAATTGCTTTTGACGGAACTATTTTGTGTGGGGGAAAAGGAAGTTCAACCAAGTTAATTGAATTATTTCACCTAAAAGCTTTATAAATATACATGCACGTTATTATATTTATGAGGATCGAATAAAGTATCGTTCTTATAATATATCTAAAACTGGATAAGAACAGCGGAAACAAAAGCTGCGGATACTGGACAACGTAATTGTGTTTTCTCGCTAAAAATCGTCGTCCCCTCCCAATCTCTCGGCAGCCAATCAACGACCAGATATTTCATGTAATTATTCATTGGAGTTGCAAAAAGCAAAAAGCCATATCATGGCTTGAAGCAAAACAGGAAATAAAGAAAGTTTTTTAAATTGCACAATATAATTTCACGTTTTTTTTATTGCAGCATTAGACCTATGTTTTTGCATTTTCTAGCCTTGTTTTGATCTTTCGTAGATCGTGTTTCACCGATTGTTGCAGAGCTATTGGAAAAGAAAAGTTTTGCAGTATTTGAATCTATTTGTGTGGCGAGGACTGGAGTCCTTGGCCTCTTTTGACGCGAGCTATAATTAGAATTTAATTATTCAACTATTTCGTCGAAAAACAAACTTGTCGCGATACAAATGTCTTGAATTTTTACTTTTAAATACTCAGGGTTATAATACCTTCTATTACTGAATGGAAAGATTTGAATTCAAGTGCCTCAAAAAGGCGTAATTCACCCTAAGGAAAAAAGTGTCGACAAGATTGCGTGACGCCACAGAATCAAGATTACAGTGCAAACACGTTTTTTCTTTCGAATAATTACAAAGTAGTGTCAAGAGTTTTATGCACATTTATTTCTCGACTGTCAAAATAGACAGCAACGTGAGTTTTCCTTTTTGTTTGTGTTGACCACAATTATCAGTCGTTCGCGTCGTTGTCGTAAAATCCCCTGGCTTAAGCTCAGCGCGTAAAATTCATTATTCATCAGGAGTTTCGTTGGTTTGTTGTTGATCTCCAAGCATGATAATGCCGAGCCTTTGAAATTCACTAGCAGTCGCCTGCAGTTGAAATTTCTAACTCATACAAAATGCATTTTCCCGATCAGCTTTTTGTCCAGTTTGTTACTTTGTTTAGTGCTTGTTTCTTCCATTTTTTCTGGAAGTTTTTCATTTATACAAATTGCATTTACCTTATAATTTATTATTTGCATTCACTTATTTTATGTTAGCCTAATGTATTTTCGCTCTTTTGTCTCTTTTGTTTGAAACTCTTTATATCGTCTCCGCCGCGAAGTTTTGTCAATTCCCACCTGACTTTTAAGAATCTTTAAACATTATTTCATGAAAATTATTCTATTTAGTTTTTTTGCTTGTTTATTTAAGTCCTGTTTTCCATGTTTGCATACAAATACACTTACGCTGAAATGATGAGCTATGAATATTAAAACATAGTGTTTTGACGGTTTCCAATCTGACAGTCATCGGTTGGTCAAAAATCGATTTGATGTGACACTCATTGTTTTCGCAAAGCCTGACGCTAACATGTTCCCCATCACGAACTACTAAACTTGTACCCGTAGCCGATGCTTAATCCAGATCCAAGAAACACAACAAGTATTCCCTGCTAAAACAAGAACCTCAGCTCTAATAACCTCTTAGGAAAGACATCGGTGAGTTGATAATTCTGTAGTTTTCCGTGACTCTCGTAGTAGTAGGCTTTCCTTTGCTATAACTGAAAATAACAGCGGGGAAAACTCACTACCTCGCACCTTAGGGCGATAAATACTGAAAACAGAAGCAATTCCCTGATATTTCTGAATGGAATTCCCCTTATATTAGCAAGTAGACAAGCTGCTTGAGTAATTCCCATTTTGGTGTGGTTAGATTGGAGAGTGATTATATATACTTGTATTCATATATGAATATTGTTTGGCTATACAAGCGTATTTGGTATCAACTCAACGCTATTTTCATAACATTTGATTCACATGCAGGAAATTCTAGACTTTTATCGAATTTGGTTCTCTGGGCAGGATTTTGTCTTTTCTCTTCGACCTCCATTCATAATCTTCTATTTATTTACATTGCAAGCGTCTTCCGGTTTTATAGTTCCTTGTTATTTGTCACGCGAGAGCTCAATTTCGATTCAAACAGGTATTTTCGTGTAGAATAGTACTCGAATCGCATCGCAATGTGGTAGTGGCGTTGAATACAATTCAAGACTTGAAGTTCCTGTTTCTGGAATTTAATTTTAGTTATAATACAAGGGGTCGCAAACAATTCTTGTCATTTTATAGCTGCATTTGGTTGTACTCACTATTTTGACATTTTTCATTACCTTCATATGACATATAAGATTTTTGCCAGTTAAGGATGACTTTTGGTTTAATTTTTACATCTAATACTTGAACGAGGTGCAAATGGAATTTTATAGTAAAATTTGTATGTAAATCAAGGCGCATTTCTCCTTAAGGCGTTAACTGCAAATAAAGCTATTTTTATCGTGCTTTTTTGTAAGTGCTTACAGGTTTTTAGTTTGTTTTCTAGTAGTGGCTTCCAAAAAATTGATAATTTATAATGTTACAAGATTGAACTTATCCACAAGCTACTTTCCTATACAAAGAGAGAAAAAACCCAATCCAGTTGATAGTTGCTTTTCCGGATCGATGGAAAGCGGTTACCGTATCAGCGCTGAAAGTTAAATAATCCATTTTATATACAAATAGAAGTATTATGCGATTTTGATAGGTTTTGGAAAAATTTGAAAAATTGTTCTCGAACTAGAGAAAAATTTGCACTTAAATTGTAGATCTTCACACTGTAATAGTTTTCCTGCAGGCTAGCTGCACATACTGATTTTTTTTCCGCTAGAATTTTAGGATGTAATTTCTTGCTCTGTGATTGTGCTCTTTGCTATCAATGGTGTTGTAACGGTATTTCTCTACTGTTTTTTGACACCGAAACATTGTTCAAGATTTTGACACTATATATAGTACCTATAATAGTTAGTAGTTAAATAGTCATCTTTCTTTCACGGGTTAAATAAAATCACTCTAATGATTTCTTGGTACAATAGTCAATAATTTTTTCACTATCGGTGGGTGTTTGTACGGTTCTCCGTCTCACGTTTTTAATGGCTTTCATGCATGCCCCATTAACATTATCATTGCTTTATTACACTAACAAGGTATTTTCGGCAATTTAATGGTGTGGCTCTAAATAGGATTTTGTTATAAAATGGCTTTATATTCCAATGCATCTTGTTCGGTCTTACAGGCGCGGTCGTCAGTTTGTTTTGGCTTTTCCTAATGGTTCACTCTAAAATCCCGCTTGAAAAGTCGTTTAAAACAAAACAAAAAAAAAGTAAAATTAATAAAAAAATTGATTAATTCCTTTTAGGATAAAATCGTCAAATGCAACCTGAGACGGTTCTTTTTGAGCAGATTGAACATTTATGTCTATAAAACCATTTTAATAGCAGTTGGTGACTCAAATTCTGTGATCCATTCGGCGTAATTTCTTGCAGCTGAGTTTAACCATTTTTCAGATACACTTATAATTGTCATCAAGATTACAATCAATCATATTTATCTTTTTGTCTTCGTCGGCACGTTTTCGGATTATATTCGGAATCTGCGTTTCATATTCGCGGTAGTTGCAGCTGCAGCTGTACTGATGTAACTATGACAACATTTTAAACCTGACGCCGTGGTAAAACTACAAATATTTTGAAACTATATTTAAAAAAATACAAATCGTCTGCGGGGAAACCACTACAATGCATATAAAACCATTTTAATGCATTTGTGACGTAAATCTCGAATAGTCTAGAAAACCATTTGAATGCACAAAAACAATTCCGTTGCCAAAGTCTCTTACAGAGTAAGAATACAATTATAGCATCAACAATTAAAACATTTTTTTAAAAAGAAGGCGAAAAAATATCAAGACTATACCGACGTATTATTATTTAATTCCTTATTTTTACCAGTTTCATTATTGCCCCACTTCTACATTATTGCTCTAACTACTTCTGTTTTAATTTTCTTTCTGTTCAAGATACTATATATATATATGCGACATTGAGTTGGATAAAAAAAGAAGCCTCTTGATAACTATACATTTTCGTTTTATCTTGGACTCAGACGTCTTCAATATGATAAAAAAAGATAATAATAAAACAGTTGAAGCATAGGGATTTCGGAATATGGCATATAGCCCTCTAGCCTAGCCCTACCCTCTGTGCGGTTCCTAAAAGGTGTCCTCAAATAGCTTCACAGTAGCTTTAGACTTCGCTGTCTCCAGTGTTGAGACGATGTTTTGGTAGCCAGGCACCCGACATCCTGGAGCTGGTAAATGAATCATTTTATCGATAAAATGTTACGCCGTGCTGCTCAATTTCCTCTTTAACCTTATATTCGCCTTTTTCCATTGTGGTTTCCTTTCTTTCGTTCTCAAATATTTGTCTCTCTTTCATTAATGTCTGACTTCCCGGCTTTTTCCCATTTTCTTTCGTTCGTTCGTTCGTTTTTTCTTTCTGTCTTTCTTTCTTTCGTTCGGTCTTTCTTTCTTTCTTTCTTTCTTTCTTTTTTTCCTTTTTTCCTTCCTTCCTTCCTTCCTTCCTTTCTTGCTTGCTTGCTTGCTTCCTTCCTTGCTTCCTTGCTTCCTTCCTTCCTTCTTTCTTTCTTTCATTCATTTTTTCTTTCTTTTTTTTCTTTCTTCCTTTCCTTCCTTCCTTCTTTCTTCCTTCTTTCTCAGTTTCTTTCCTACTTTTATCCCCCTTTATCTCCGACTCTGACATCATCATCTACCATTATTGTCGATCTCCTAATGTTATAATAGCTTCCAAAAAATTAATGACCCCCAGTAAAGACATGCATGAAATATGTCCGACAGCATTTGTTACAAACTCAAGCAGCTGAACTTCCACGTGATCTTCCCCAGGCGTTATGGAGATGAGTTCGTGACACCCCCATTGAGATCTGTAATTGTTTACACTAGTTTTACTCCAACTCTTAAAAAACTCCGCCATTTTCTCTCTCCAATTAAACCATGCTTATCACGCTACGAATGCACAATTCCAAAGTATTTGATTGGTCTTCCGTTACACTTGGTTTCTGGGCACTAAATGTACGACGATGTAGTTTACATGAGGAACTTAAGATGAAAATGTTTCAAGCTGAAACTTTATTTGCTTAGGATACAATTAGATGCGTCATAGATCCTTACCCAGTACGTGATAGCAAATTGATGTCGCAAAAACAAGTTTAAGTGGAAAAAATACTGACAAAAACTCGCCTATGAAATCACGTTAATATCACAGAGATTATCACCCTTGTCAAGTCTATCAGTATTAAGCATCAGTCTTAAAAGATTTTTATTTGTGGACTAAAACAGTTCGTTTTCTTGGCGTTCGAAGGTAAGCTGTCGATGG
The DNA here is from genome assembly GCA_029948255.1 of Telmatactis stephensoni. Taxonomy (NCBI): domain Eukaryota; kingdom Metazoa; phylum Cnidaria; class Anthozoa; order Actiniaria; family Isophelliidae; genus Telmatactis; species Telmatactis stephensoni. The sequence goes on from JALIZF010000701.1 coordinate 49,603, forward strand.
TGTTTTATTATTATTTAGTTTTACTAAAACATCTGATGCAGCCGTTTCCGAGCGAGATTTCCAATCACTGCGATGACAATTAATTCTCTACAAGGAACCAGTCTTCGTATTGGTCCAAGTATCCGCTATACAATATCTCTGATTTTTAAAATCCAAAATTTACACTTTCCTTTTTTTATTATTTCTTTTTGCAAAGAAAAACAAGTAGAATGCTACAGAATTCCTTTTGTTAAGTTCTTTTGGCTGAAGTAGTGCACGTTGTAAAAGAAACGAGCATCAAAAAACCCTTTTTTGCTTCCACTTGTAAACTAACGTGTAATCTGCAATAATCTCGACTCTCTTCCGTGTTGCAGGGCTTTTAGTATTCCTGTCAGCCTTCCATTGACTAGATATTGTCATTAGGTCAACTTTCAGCCAACAAAACCGCGGGCAAGATTTCAGTTCAGTTTTCAGAGCTCTAATGGAAATGTTTTTCTCTTTTTGTTTACGGCTTTTTGTTATGATTTACGGTGTTTATGGTAATGTGTTTGTTACGTATTCAATATGCATTCGGTAGCTACACGTTGTTCTGTTTTTGACACGCAAAGCTCATCACGAGAAGAAATCACTATTCAATTCGATCACTAGCATCGTAGATTTCTACATTAATAACAAAATCATTTCTATTCATTTTTCTGCCCTTTTTCCGCCTTATTTTTATTCTTCGTGCACGAGCTTTCCTGGGCAAGGAAACCCCAAGAGGTAAAAACGTTTACCTATGCTGTGTTGTTCAATAAGCCAGCTTACAGGAGTTTTACGAAATACGTGCTCAACAACCTCTAAATGTTTAAAACACTTGAACAACTGATACACATTGTTTACCCTACTGGATTCATTTAATGTTACTAAATTTCAACTGTCATACACCACTCGCCCGAACGAGTCGCTATTCATATCTTGAAATATATATCCTTTGCAAATAAGAGAACGGAGTGTTGCTGGGTAACGATATCAAACTGTGCGATGATGTCAGGAGGGCGGTTAACCGGACAAAAACTGAATCGTGAACTCGCTTTAGTGTTTCCACAAATATTGATTCTCCGCCTTTTGTCCCAGTCAAAAATAAATGATTCACAACAACCGCAAAACATTTTTATTCCTGTAACCAATAAAATCACAGTTGATTTTAATGAAAAACATGTTGATCAAATCTGGTCTTAAAGGGAGGTCCTGCGATAACAATAAAACGAGTCCTGAAAGTTCTTTGTGTGTTTTTTTCTATTATTAACCACACATATTGTTTCTATATTTAGGATTATGCTCAATATACCAACTTTTGTTGAACAGTTTATAAATAAACCGCTCAGTTAAGAGTAGGTTGACAGGATGAATGGTGAATGTGTAAAAATATCCATTGAGTCGATAGGAAATAATTAGTTGATACGGGCATTCTATGACAATGCCGAGCTTTTATCAGGTATTTTTAAATTCGTAACACAGAAAAAGAATTACCTTAGCTGGAAAGAGCATGTTAAAATTAGCAAGACAGTAAAGTTTGAAGAAATTAAATTCAAAACTCGCGAGAATATGAATTTTTGAAAAGTGTGAATTTGTAAGAAAACCTTTGCTGGTAGGCATCTCTTGTCTACCAGCGAATGTTTTCATTACTTCATTCAAACTTCACAGTTTTACGAATTTTGACGTGCTCTTTCCAGCTATGGTAATTATATTTCTGTACTGCATGTGACTTTTGGAATTACATTATAAAAGCTCATTGAGTTCTGAGTCTCGTTTAGAATCCAGCAAGTTATTACTCCTGTTAAGATTTCCGGGTGTTTTAAACGCGCGCAATTGTTAATGCCGTGATTTTTGCGTCATTTTCGTGCGATTTCCGTGATTTTTGCGTTATTTTTCGTGTAATTTGATTGTAAACGATGTTTTTAGGAAGGTAATTATTCATAAGACAGTATTCCGTTAAGGAATCCCCAGTGATGAATAAACCCGTTACATTCCCTGCGTACCTTTACGGGAAAATTACGGAAGTGTGTGAATACCCGCAAGACTTGCCCGTAAAGTCATAGAAATTGAAATTAACATGCGCTTCGAGAGACACGCGTAAACTTTATCGGGTAAGTAAAGTTCTTTCGAGAAACGGACTCTGACCTCTAATTTCTCACAGATATTTGGAACAGCTCGAGGCGTATAGCGAACTTGCGTAGTTAGGCGGGCGGATGCAGATAGGCTGAATGCTTTTAAACGTAAATCGAGTTCTCTAGCCTATCCCGTTTTTGTAATATTAAACTTAGCTCTTGTTAGTGAAACCTCTTCTTGCAAACATTTCTATAATAGACACCTCAGCATAAAACTATAAAGACATCTTTTTCTGTTCCAAAAAGTGTCACGAACATCTCTATGTTGTACAAACCTTTTTCCTTGCATTTTTCCTTCATCCTATTATGCTAAGGATCGCATTAAAGCGATTCAGATGTTTTTATTTTTATTGGCTCTTACAAATCTTCTCGAGTTTCTCTTTTTCCCTGCATAAAAGTAAGTGCTATAAGGTAATCATGGCAGTGATAAAATCACAAGTAAAGTAGTCTTAAGGCCATGTTGAAGGCGAGTTGTCCCTACTAGCTGCTACTAGCTAGGGAAATTCTTTTGTTTTTATTGTCCCCAGGGAAAAGAAAACAAAAGATTTATCCCAGCTACCAGGGCAAATTCGCCTATATGTAAACAGTGCAGTGTTCCGGGAGTAATAAAGCAATACCATTAATAACTTATTAATTACGTTAGCAAGTGACGAGGGGTCGTCATAGTTTGTTATCGTTCAAGATCTTATCGATCATCAGTGATCGAATTTGAAGATTTCCAATGCCTCGGTGATGCTTTTGAGTATCAGTACTTTCCCAAAATATTCATACAGTAATGTCCACCAGCTCTTGTTTCAAGATAAGCTATCGAGTGAGGTAGTTAGGCCTGCGTTGGTGTCTAAAGATAAACAATGAATGGAAATTAGTAGCACCGAATAAAAAGGGTACTTTACTGACGTACATTGTAGGTGTTTCAAGATAGATGATATGTTATTGTCTGTGAGTGTTAATAAAGACTCTGCATTTCATTGCTAACGTTTCGAACCTTAGTCCTTCGCTGTAGTAAAAGAGGAAGCGCCACTGCTAGGGCTGAATGCTGGAAACGTTAAGTATAGTACAGTAAGTGCTCTTGTTATACGGTGTTACAGGGGTTTACTATTTGAATAGAAATTCTGGTAATTCCAGGTACAGTCTAAATAAAATCTTCGATTTTATCTCCGGGCTAGTGCTAACCCGTCTTCGAGCAATCGGGTCCAGGATATTAAACAGTAATCTTCTATTGCGTGTTTTTCATTCCTGCAGGTCCCGGCATACATCATTACTTTACACGAACTACTCGCGCTGACTCCTCATGATCACGTGGAGAGAAATGCTTTGGAGTATGCGCAGAGCGTATTGGAGGACCTCTCCACGGTAAGACAAAGAACTAGTTCCAAGATATGCTTCACCTGCCACATACAAAGGAATTAGAACAAGGCTACCTGTAAGCTCATACAACTTTTGTCTTGTTACAAATGACTGAGCTTTTTGCACGTAGCCTTGTCTTGATTCTTTTAGTAAGTGAAGTATTGCTCGGAAGTCCGGTATTGTTAGCAGAGGTCTCCTTAACGGCAGAAACCTCTTCCCCGACTCTCGATTTTTGCGTCTGAGCATGCGCCTAGTGTCGTCATCAGGTGCGTCACAAGTTGCTAGGCAATATACGTCTGCAGTAGTGAACAGTGGACTGTGAAGTTATGATTTTGTGACATAATGCCACGCATGCATGTTTATAGGCTCGTTTTGTTTCATAGGATCGACTTCGTTGTTTTTTCTTTTATGTCAAACATTGTAGATTGTGGACAACACCTTCGCTCATACTCATGCAAGCGTTCAAGTCCGGAGAGAGATTTCTATCGAGTTTTCGTGTTAGCTGAATTTCCAAAGAAATGACAAATGTATATATCCGACAAATATCCGATTTTAGCTTTTTCCATTCAAACGTGTAGTTTCCTATCATCCGGACGATAAGGTTTTTTTTTCTTTTTCTTTTCTTTTTGAAAACGAAAAGTTCTTCGTGATTTGTCTTTTAATTTGACGTTTTATCATTTGGTTTTCAAGGTGATGCATGACGAAGTCAGTGAGACAGAGAATATTCGCAAAAACCTGTCGATTGAGCGTCAGATAGCCGAAGGATGTGAAATGCTTCTCGATGTCAACCAGATTTTCATACGACAAGGTAACCATTTGAGTTTAACATTAATGTTAAGTTTACAATTAAGATAAATATTTGACGAGGGAACCGACGTAGCCAATCCTGTCAATTTTCGGCAGCAATCGGTAGACATTCATATTGTTGCTATGACATAACACGTTGCTATGCCCCACAAGCTGAACGAATTAGCCAAAATATCTCATATTTTTTTGCAAAAAATTAATTCATCATCATCATCATCATCATCATCATCATCCGGCATCATCATCATCACCATCATCATGTTTATTGGAAAAAACATATCATCGCACCATAAAGGTGAATTACAATATATAAGAGAAAAAAGAATATATGTATACATATACAATAAAAATGAGTGAAATATACTAAAACGATACGATACTATGAAATCTAGAGTTCAAATATTTTGTTCATCAAGTTACTTAGGTAGTGTCAAAACACACTGAAGGAACAAAACCTCTCTTGTAATTACGTTATGTTATGCCCTTTGGTAGCACATAGCCTTTTTTGTTCCTCATATTATAACAGCGTGTTGAGGCTTGAGTAGAAGGGATTAGGTGACGATACTGTTTTAATTGCTTAGGCCTACTAGTTCAAACCTCGCATCTCACATGTGTCGAATGCAATGCAAATGAGATGATAATGAGTAGAAACAAAAGATTTGACTAATTTGCATTGAATTCAGCACATGTGAGATTCGACGTTTGAACTAGGCCTTACTGTTCTATGAAAAAAATTGCCACTTAATCCTTTCAGTGCTCTTCAAAACAGATAGAGTACAAACACTAAAAGTGTGCAATACTTTGCACTATTTAGTACTAAATAGCACTAATTAAACAATAGAAAACAAAAGAATTTGCATAATGTAGCACTATTTAGTACTATTTATGTTGCACACTCTTAGTGTTTGTACTCTACTGAGTAGTTGTTTCTGGGACAAGATTTTAATTCTACTGGAAAAAACTGCTGCAGTAGTGACTTCTTCCGATGTCGATTTTTCTTTTTTTTCTTTTACAGGGAGCTTAATTCAAGTGACCGAAAGTCGTAAAGGCAAAACGTTTGGTGGCATTTCTCTTAAGTCTAGCGAAACGCGTAAGGAAAGCGTGCGACAGTGTTTTTTATTTTCCAGTTACTTGTTACTTACGACGCGCTCGTCCAGCGGTCGACTTCACCTAAGTAAGGTAAGACGAATGTGGGTACCCTGTGTTATGATTATCTGCGAGGGGTATAGGAAGACGTGGTTTGAGGCGCGCGTAGCGCGTGATGCGACTTATTATATTCTGCTTTGGGGCTGTTTTTAGTGCTCCTTGCCATTTGCGTCCCAAGAAAGTTTTTGAATGTTATGAATTCTTGTAACACGGATTCACTTCGAGAGGGATCCGGTGTCGTTCGAAACAATTAACCCGAAGAACGGGACGTGTTCTAAAAATAGCCCCGATACAGGGAACACTTCGCGTTGATCTGATGACGATTATTACGAGGGCGGGAGTCTCCTGGGGTTGATGGAAGTGGTTTGATGTTGTAGTTGTTTTATGAATGATTGCTCTTCTTTCTTGGTCTGTAGAACAGCTCAATTGTTTCCCTTGTCGACGCAACATTGGTCGATGACTGTTTTGATGAAGGTAATGCTTTTCTAAATACACTGATTGATTTGATCAGTGAAATTTATGAATTCACGTTGATTTTTCGTGGTATGACTTCTTAGAGTAGTTTTCGTATGACTGTGAAAACGGCACCACACGGTCACGGCACGGTTACGGCAGGAATTTCGAATGTTTTTATAGACATTATTGCACTGACCATGATCACTGCACGGCTTGGTACGTTTCACACTCATACGAAATAGTAGCTACTCTATTTACCGAAATACTTCGTTGGCCAGCGAGGCTACAAACCTCAAAATTCTGGCTCAAGCTGGAATGGAGGATGAGTAGTTTAGACGACAGTCACAGGCGTTGTCGGTGGCATTTGAATTTCAGTTCCTTGTCAGGTCATTCTTTGTAGAAATAAAAATCGATGTTTTTTTACGGTGGCCCTCAACGGCCACGTCAAATTCACACTTGCTCTCGAATAAACTCAAACTGCTCATGGCAAACTGAAACTACTTTGGGCAAACTCTAACTACTTTGGGCAAACTCCAATTGAAATTGCTCTTGACAAACACAAGTTGCTCACGACTCAAACTGGGCTCAAACTGCTCAAAGAACTCCAGTGAACTCCCTCTAATTTGACTGTACGGACAATACCATCGAGGTTTGTCAAAAGTAGATTGAGTTTGCCGAAAGTAGATTGAGTTTGACGAAAGTAGTTTGAGTTTACGAGAACAAGTTTAAGTTTGACGTTGTCGCTGTCGCTGTGAAACCGTAGATTTTGTAGTGTTTTTCATTCTTACTACAAGTACTACATTATATTATTGAACTGTTGATACAGCTGTTTTAATAACAGCACGTTTAAGATCATAATCTCTTGTTTTATTTTTTAGACGAATTAGACGGCGAAATGCTGTGTGGTGTGCGCTCAGCGCAAGACTTCAACGATCTGGATGATCTTTCTTTTAAACTTATCGTTAAACCTCGTGAGAAGGAAGGAAATCCGATAACAATCACGTTAATGGCTCCCTCTGTCCAGGAAAAGGCTGCCTGGACAAGCGACATAAGTCAGGTTGGTTTTACACACATAAAACAGTACTGATTTAAAAAACTCATTAATAATTCATAAGGCAAACGCAATGAAAATCGCCACCGTGACGAGTGTCTTTATATCTGATAAAGATTCGGCCTAATTTACATCAACTTTAACCTCGATTTTCTCCAAGATAAATGAAGATATTTTTGATTTTCTTTTAGAGAACAACTCTAATATGTGTTGGAGTTTTTTAAGCCGTATAAAGAACTCGAGATCGTGTTTTATCGGTATAAAGGCTCGGATCTTTATATCCGATAAAACACTCTCTCTCGTTCTTTATACTATACATAACGCGCGCTCTGATTGGCCAAAGAATGCGTGTAGCGTGCTCTATAAGAAAGCACATAGCACGCGCGCGGTGCACATTTTGAAGCTTTTTGTAATGAACGAAGTAGAGAACTTGCTTAAAATAGGAAAACTTCCTTAAAATAGGAATTTTATAAATGAAAGAAACAGAATCACGTGACCACTTTGCTGAGTGCTTCTCGACGCTTCTCGAGTGTTCTGATCATTAAATCTACACACTAGCGCGCATGCGTTGTCTATTTCTTAGAGGAAAGGAGGTAGCGGAATTTTCGAGGATATTAAATGAAAAACGTCCAAGAGATTAGTTCTTAGCCGGTACTCTGTATAGTGAGCTCCGTAATTTTGCCGTCCAATTTTTAAAGGGAATCTAAGTGAATCCAGTCCAGACAATAGCTCCTGCATATTGGAAACTTATTTATTAGCGACTCGGTTCAGCGGACTCATACCCTGGGTTCCAAAGATTGATCGTCTCGTTCTGACGTTCATCTGTTTGCTTTTGGTGGTTGGCCTGCGGCGTCTGATTTACTGAAGAAAGCGAAAAAAACCTCTGGAGCCCAGGGTAGCGGACTCAATTTTTTGGCGAGATTTTCGAGCGTCCAAAAATGTCTGCAAAGCGGGCTAACGTAGGCGTAATGAGATAAATGTCGACCATGGACAAAACAAAACTACATATATTGATACGTCCTCGAAGATCTAGGGCGTCAGGGGGAGGAATTGAAGCTTAACAGTTGTGACGTCAAAGACGGCCTGGATCGCCGAGGGTGATATTTATATAAAGCAACTTTTTTTAATTTGTTAAATTTGAATCCGACATATTATCCATGAAGCGAAGCGTTGAGAAAACACATCTTTATCTTGATTAAAGTAGAAGGTAAGGCAGGCAACTTCTAATGTCCATAAAACGTTATTAAACGTTTTGATCTTCGGTCTTCAGGAGTACGTAAAATAGAAATTCTACTAAGACTAAATATAGAAAAATGTAAATTAAAAAGAATATGTATAAGGCAAAAAAGGGGATCTATTTAAAACTGTACGTATACGTTGATATAGAGCGGATTTCGTATGAGTGTGAAACGGACGGCGCCGTGCCATGACCACGTCAAAATCTACTCTATGTGTTTCGTAGGGTTCAGGGTTAGGGCTAGCACGATTTTATTTATACGAGTTTTTTCAGCTTTTGAGTTTTCGTCGATCATCGTGGTGGCTAGCAATCGTTGTTTAATGGCAAGGAAATAAATTCAAGAAAACTTATGTCCAAGTGAAGCTTTACAAGTCGGCAGAGCTCTTTCTTGTTGTTGCAGGGTACCTAAGACAAAACGACAAAAAACAATCAGCTAAGAATAGAATTAATTTGTAGTTATATAATACCCTGCAACACAAAAACCGTCTAACCTTAAATGCATTACCCAAATACTGCTAGAAAGTGCCGTCAGCAGACTTGAGCATCTAAATTGACTCACCTGATATAGACATATAACGGGTTGTTTACTCGATCAACTATGTTATGATAGAATATGTTAAGTGCCCAATAAGTGCTATTGCTACCCTCGAGTGCTCCCGTGGCTATAAGATGTAAACAGGTTCTGACACTGATACGCTTCGATTTTTAAAATGCGTTTCCTTTCTCCACGAAATTCCGCCATCGTCCATCCAAAGACATTTAAGCCAACAGATAGAAAGGTAAGCAGGAAGAGTGTTTACAGGTTTCCATATTGCTCTTAATTTTCGATGAAATTATCGGCGATTATTATCGAAGTCTATCGCCGACGCAAATTAGCAAGCAGTTGTTTTCCTTCACTTGAACTGAAAGCAGAAATGAAGCTCATTTGTGAAAATGTTTAACCAATGGGTATTAAGTCTTTCTTAGCCAAACTTTTTTGTTGGTATTCTTATACTATAGAACAAAGCCTATAAATTTCATAACTCCATAAACTCCTCTTCCATGCCGCTGTTCATTTGTGCCGCGGCGCAGAATGACGTCACACATGGAGAAGAGAAATAATACAGCATGCTGTCAAATGTGAAATGTTATGTTCATTATATTGTTTGAATGAGCCTGTATTATATAGCCTTCGGGTGTACAGGATTAGTGCTGCTAATGCGTGACTTATCGGGTCATAATTAACACATATCGCCATTGAATGAAGGGAGAGTGATCTCTTCCGATACGTCTGGAACTAAAACTAATTTGAACTCTTAAATTTTATTTGGTACTTTTATATTAGTACACGATTAGGTTATGGCATTTTTGAGAGCATTTTTGTGAGAACAAAACGTAAGCCACGAAACGTCGATTTACGTGACTGTTGCTCTCACCACATTTTTTACGTCTTAGTTTTTTCAGACACGTACGGTACATTCACGGAAAAAGTTCAATCTTTTATAAAATAGTTATCGAAATATTTCAACCAATAAGAGCGCGCGTAAGATTTGGTGACGTCATCTGTGCGTGCGTACTTTAATTACACATGGTTCTCAACCAATCAGAGTGCGCGTAAAATACCAATTATTATATAAAGTTATTTATTATATACATATCGAGTTTTACTCACTAAAATTCCATTTAGTAATTTACGTTCGTTCATTGCTCTCAGCCAATCAGAATGCGCGTATCGCTTTTTTCACGTGTGAGAAAAACGATACGCTCAATCAGAAGCGACTTCATTTCTGATGAAAATTTTTCTTCAATCTGGCTCCTCTCAGCACTTTTTGTCGAAGGATTTTCAGGCTTGGCAGTTCAATTCAGTCAATCTTTATTCATTAAAAATTCAAGCAGATATGCTTATTCATCACAAAAGTCATCGATGTCAAGCAAAAGAAGAGCTCTATGGGGAAAAAAGATTTTCAAAACCACGCTGTGCTGCAAAAAGCGAAGGAGGATTCACAGCCGGCAGTGACACAGACACTGAATGGAAGTTTAGTCCAACTGAGCTCTTTTAGACAAAAGCTTGGAGAAAAACACCGATAAATCAAGTTCGAGATAATTTATTTCAAGTTTTGAGGGACATTTGAAACGCCAGGTATGTTTAACGGGCGTAAATTTGACCGTAAAAGTTTGTCTTTGAATGAACGCAAATTCTTCGGATTGTCTTTGCTCGTTTTGTAAACAAACGTCTTTCAGTGAGCAAAATGTCCAAGTTTTACTGAAAAGAATTATAATTTTACACTGTAATTCACTTTAGATGTTTGTAATTTAAAGTTTTGTTTTTGTGCATTTTGAAATCAAAATCTTGACCATACATACATACATACATACATACGTTTATTGATGCTCCCCATAAGGGCTTTTCAGCAAACCATTTTCACAGCAAAACGACAAAAATGTATAGAAATCTCGATATGTATATGATAAACAGAAAACACCATGGAAAGTGCTTTGTACCGTTTTTATTCACTCGTTGTTTCGTATCATAAAACTCGCTCGTTCTGTTTATGACTACTTCACAACTCGTGATAAAAACCGTACGCGCGCACTTTCCATGAAGTATTCTATATATGTTTTACAGTAAGAACAGTACTAATAGTAATGATGGACAAATGCTGGCAGTGGTGGCGATGGTGGTGCAAGATCAGGATCGAGTCAACTCTTGCTCCTTTTGAAATTTAGGGCATAAAAAAGAGCTTGTAACACATCAAAATATAAGTATGATAAATTTAAACTTGTTTTTCGCTTTTCTTATATATAGTGCATCGAAAACTTGTCGCTTGTGGAAGATGCGGACACAGTGTCTGTTACTTCACGGCAAAGCTTAGCAAGCGTCAGGTATAATGATGTTAATATTGATGTATTGCATCAATCTATGGTATTCAACGAGACACTAGTGAAAAACGTCTGCGTATGCGTGCGTATTACGATGTTTTCTTAAGAAATGTGTGAGTTTCAGCAACACCGCGGTCAAACGACTGCGCATGTGCAACACTTAGGTGACAGAACAGTGAATTTATATGGGAGAACATTTCAAAGTTAATTTATAAGAAACTCCGTTAATATTTAGTCTCCATATATGCCGTGGAAGAAGAATTTGTTTTTTGTATTTTTTTAGTTAAGCTAGTTACAACAACAACATACGCTTTTGAAGCACGCTAATTAACAAAGACTAAATATTAACGTTTCTTATAAATTGATTTTGAACACTATCGGCCAAAAATCCTAATGTTTTCACCTAGATGCACGTGCGCAATCGTTTGACCGCAGTGTTAGTTTTAGCTTGGAATTAAATGCTCGTGTTCTCGGTGTATACATAAAATCTCTCTTGTATACCTTTGTAAGACAAAGATATTGCACTAATGAAGACATTATGTGAATACTGGCCCTAAGTTTCAAGAATTGGCCTTACCATTTTGTGAAAACTATTGTTGAAGGCAAGCGTAAAAGCGAAATTTGCATAAGTTTAATACAAAAGCACGAAGACGTACGTGACTACGAGCATGCGCAGACGTTTGTTTTGGGTTTTTTTTTTTGCTTTCTTTTTGTTTTTGTTTTTGTTTGTTTGTTTGTTTGTTTGTTTGTTGGTTTGTTTGTTTGTTTGTTTGTTTGTTAACCAAGGTTTGATTAGCCCTAGCCGTTTCTTCCGGGTGGGTCCCAGTCCTTCTCAGCTAAAGCACCTACAGAAAGACCATCGAGATAAATGGATGTGCGTATTTCAGAACGGCAAATAGACGACTTTCAAAAATGGCGGCTCATTGTTCACGAGAACGAGGCCAGAAAGG